>APFE030737856.1:288707-308045 GCA_000404065.3 Pinus taeda | reverse complement strand
TGTATTTGGTCAACACTAGACCAAATATCTGTTTTGCAGTCAACACGATGAGTCATTTTATGTGTGAGCCTAGGAAGGTTCACTGGGTGGCTGCAAAACACATTTTGCGGTACTTGCAGGGGACAGTGGATTATGGTCTGGACTACAGGCAGGGAGATGGAGTGAGATTGGTAGGATACACAGATTCTGATTGGGCAGGTTGTGCTTCTGATAGGAAGAGCACTTCAGGGTGCTGTTTTAAGTTGGGTTCAGCAGTAGTGTCATGGTTCAGCCGGAAGCAGCAGTCAGTAGCACTGAGTTCAGCAGAACCAGAATATATGGCAGCCAGTCTAGCCAGTTGTGAGGCCATTTAGCTTCACAAGATGTTGTTTGGCTTATTTGGTCAGCCGTTGAAACCTTCAGTGATTTACTGTGATAATCAGAGTTGCATTAAACTCACGGAGAATCCAGTATTTCATGACAGTCAAAGCATATCGGATCAGATATCATTTCATCAGAGACTATGTTCAGAAGGGAGCTGTGAAGCTTGAGTATATTTCCACTGATGAGCAGGTAGTAGACATTCTTACCAAAGCCTTACCACGGGGCAAGCATGTTACTTCAGAGACAAGATGGGTGTGGTGAGGAACACCTTCCTCGGTAAGAGGGAGTGTTGAAATTTGGTACCGGAGGACAGGTGGTTCCCTTAGGCTTTGATCTTTGGCCTAGGGAAAAGTGTCCAAAAGATTTTAATTTTTCTCCTAAAGTGACTTTATAATTTTTATAAAGTTAAAATCTAATTTAAAAGTGACTTTAGGTGATAAAGTTACTAAGTCTAATTTTAAAGTGACTTTTATAAAGTCAATGAAAAATTAGAAAGGAAAAGTGACTTTGGAAATAAATGACTAAGTGGGTGTTTATTAAAGTGGGGTGAATTAAAAAATAGAAAGTGAGATTTAAATGTGCATTTAATCTCAACCATTGATCTAAATATATTTCAGCCATTGGATTTAGAGATCACCCAAAAGTCATTTGGAGTTATATTAAGGGAGGAAAAGGAGGAAAAGATCACATTCGATTCAATTCTTTCATGAGCAGATTGAGAGAAGGAGAGCAAGAGAGCAAGAGAGATTTCTGGACAGTGAGCTGTGGAGTATCAACAGCGGAGTTTCAGCAGCGGAGTAACAACAACAAAGTTTCAGCAGGGCAGTTTTTTAGCAAGACTGAGATAAGTTGTAAAAGTTTGCTTACTGATTTTTGCTGAATATTTTCTTGCTGTAAAAAGTTTTTTTTTTTCAGAAATAAAGAAGAGCTCTCAAACTGGTTTTCCCCAAGAGTTGTAGGGGGTTTTTCCAGGGTCACGTTGACCAAAAATATCAGTGTTTTAATGTGTTTTAATGGCTGTTTATTACTGTTGATTTTTATTTCTGCAATTTCCAGCATTTTGTAAATTTTCTAGAATTTGTGTTTTCAGCAAATTTATTTTTTCCAGCTTGTTGAATGTATGCTTATGGGAAAGAGAATTTAACTACATGGGAGAAATAAGGAGAAACTGAAAACCGGGTTGGGAAAACAGAAATTTTTACAGTTGTCTTTGCATCTACAATGAGGGGAAGCATGCTATCATTTATTCATTCCTTCATGCATTTTAATGCCAAGGATTTAATTTTCCTTTCGACATCAAAATCTTTCAAATATACGTCAATCATCTCTTGTTGTCGCTTTGACTTTCTCAACCTCTTGACCTTTCCTATTTAGTTAATAAGAACGCTTTCCACGCTCTTTATCACACTTTCAGTTCCACTTCCACACAAACTCAAATATTCTCTACCTCTACCTTCTTCTCGAGCAGCATTCTACTTCACAACACAACATCTCAAAATCGACTTGGCTCTTCTTTGGTTGTTGATCAACTATGTCGAAAGCCTACAAAAAATACTAAAAATTCGACATATGCATGCCATTTAAATTAAATAGATGGACACCACATAAATCAACCTTCAAAACTATGTTAGGTAAATTGTCTGCCATATAACATCCCAAACTCTAAGCAACATTTTCACTGTTAAAAAATAAACGTACAAACATTACAATAGTTTAAAAAATCCCAAACTCTAAGCAACATTTTCATTGTTAAAAAATAAACATACAAACATTACAATAGTTTAAAAAATCAACATGTCTTGCTTTAAGAGGACAATATTCATTCAAAATCCTTCTAAAATGCTGTAAATTTCTTAAGATCAACAGGTGGAACGTTATGAAAACAACTTAATACAACCAATATTCTTTAGTTGATAACTTCAACATATGGACTCCAGTTGAGTTCACAAAAATTATTCTTCATTTCATCACTTTTATCATTTCTGCATATTCTTGAGCTCAATATACGGTGGTACACAATATGCCTCAACGATGTTTCGGGATATTTCCGTAGCTCTATAGGTTCAAGGCATCGCTACGATACCTTACTAAACAATTATTTCTTGACCAACAACATCAGTTATAAAAAAGAGATAGGCTGACACGCCTTTTATCATCCACATTCTATGTTCATTCCACCAACGTTTAAGAAAACCCACTATCCATATATACTCGATCAGACGGTAACCCTATGCAGATATTCCTAACAAAGTGAAGAGAAAGAAACATGAAATAGATAACTTGAGAAACAAGGAAAGCTGCGAGGCAGCAAGTCCCTGCATTAAGGCTGAAGTTCAGCGTGAGAATGCACCTGCACCTGCATTGAACACTTTTGCACAGAACGCGTGAAAACGGTTTGCAAAGATTGCCTGCGAAGCGAGCTGAGCCAACCAACTTTGAATTTATATCTCATGACCCACCCAACTTTAATTTACACTCTGTTGTTGCTGGGAGTTTGTATTCTCCTTCCCAAAGCTCTGTCCATCTCACCTCAGATTCTGTATTGAGCCAGTGTCAGTCTCAGTCGCAATCGCAGTCAGTGTTGTTGGCAAGCTCAGCGTCGTGTACATCAACACTGAGGCTTCCTCAGGTTCATTTCCGTTTTAGCATTTCTCCAAGATTCTTGGTGAAATATAGAGTCCAGTGGTGTCGGCTTCAATTGGTTCAGCTGTAGAGTTACGCAACAGAAAGTCGGCTTGATAACAATGCTCATTTTTTGTTACAGGCAGAATATTTAGTTATCTTCAACATGCGTAAGATCTCAAATTTTGGATCGAAGTTGCCATGTTGTGGAATATGATCCAATGCCAATGAGAATGAACTGAAAATAATCTCTGTGGATTCTTTTTCTTGAAATCTATGAAGAGAAGGCCATTTAATTTCGAGTTTGTTTTTTCTTATTTCTGCATATTTACAGTTTTAATGTATGCGGTATAAATTATTAACTTCGTACGAAGTTCAGTTTTTATTAACTTGTGGGTTAAAATTTGAAACGAATTATGGATGAGAGGAGTGTGAACAATTTAAAATATTTGACAAATGTTACCCATTTCCTTGTATCTTAGTTAAGGGAGTTAACACGTCAATATGCTTAATTGATTTAAGCTGGAGTGCACGAGAGGAGTAGTGCAATCATAACATTGGGTTGTTGCGATAAGTTCAATTTAATATGATAGATTTTTTTTTTTTAGTTTATTAAAAAATTAATACAGTTTCTTAAATATCGGGGAAGATGACATTGATTGACACGTTTTTTTTCCGGAAAAGTAAGACCAACATCACGATAACGGTTGCATTGCATGGTTGCCACTTGTGGCTTTTCCTTCCTTTACTCACATTTTAAGAGATACTTTCAATGTTGGTTATACAATTTTCTTAATGTCATGTTGCCTTCAGACAAACCGCAGCTCCCACTGGTTCAATGGCATCTCAGAACGATCTGTTAGCAGACAATTATGTTATTCAATAACGCCATGGCCTTTGTCCTTTGCAAGCATATGGTTATGAGGTGTTTTACAAGAAAAAAAAAATAGGTACAGAGCAGTGGTAGAAATTTCTCCATAAGATCACAGAATCTGAAGCATTGAAGTGCAGGTGCAAGCCCCACAGTCTGACGGCCCCAAAATCCGATTACAGTGTTGAAGCTTCTGACGGCCCCAAAATCCGATTACAAAGCCAGAGTCAAGAAATATTTTATTTGGATTCGCAGCTTTGGTGTCCAAGTCTTAACTGAATACTGAAATTAACAGTAATCATAACTTATGGCGTTGAAAACAGCTTGTCCTCATGGCGCAAAGGGGTATTATCGACACTAGCATGTCTTATTGGTATTGGCAGAAAGTCATCTAAAATTCGACGAGGGATCAATGAAACCTCTGGTAACGAATGGGGAAAATATATCTTTGAGGAAAATATCTACTTTTGTAGGTTTCATTACTCCAACGATACGTTGGCTATGATTTCCACTCGGCATATTCGTCTTCCGAGGGAGAGCAACACCGCGAACTTAGTAGCCATGAAGAAGAGATGCAGAGATGAGGAACAGGCGATCTCATCTACCATGAATTCCCTCAAGTCAGATGATATTGTTGGTCAACACCTTACATTATCTCCGGGTAAATGAATAGTCGACTCATTTTTTTCATGGAACTTAGTAGCCATGAAGAAGAGATGCAGAGATGAGGAACAGGCGATGTCATCTACCATGAATTCCCTCAAGTCAGATGATATTGATGGTCAACACCTTACAATATCTCCGGGTAAATGAATAATCGACTCATTTTTTCATGGACTCAATAGGAATTGTAGATGAAACGAATATCTCAGAGGTTGTAAACAATTGGATTGTGCATCAAAATTGGTATAAAGTAGGAGACAAATGGGAAGAAAACAATAAATCTTTTTAATATGTCCGGTGAAAAGAATAAAGGAAAATTAAGAAATAGGTTAAACAAAATAGACCTATAGTAGCAGTAAAATGAACATCGAGAGGAACTAGATTTGGAAGGGAAATACAAAATCATTCTACTATGTTTGGTGTTTGGTATGCTATAAGGAATGAAAAGGTGAAATAAAAAGTTAGAAATACACATGAAACAATCATGATGCCAACGAAGGAATCTGCTGGTGCAATTCTGGAATTTCAGTGCTGTTTGAAGGAAAACGATTTGGCTCTTCGAACTTCTCAACGAAGCTGCTAAGCATGGATGGTCTGCATCTCATCGACAACAGGAGACGGTGATATCTGGAGCGTCTACATCCACGGCCAGCACGCCTGTGATCTGCAACACAAAAGCAATCAGGGCACAAGGTGAAATTGTAGAAAATTCGACTACAAAGCGATACAGAGGCGTCCGCAGACGTCCGGGGGGCAAGTTTGCTGCTGAAATAAGGGATTCAGGAAGGCAAGGGGCTCGAGTGTAGCTGGGGACTTTCAACACGGCGGAGGAGGCCGCCATGGCTTTCAAGCGATCAGGGAAATGTGTTAAGCATATAAGCGGTCAGGGAAATGTGTCAAGCGTATAATAGAAGAGAAGACGCATGGACCAACCTTCAGAATATTGTGACCGAAGTTCGTAAAGCAGCGTGTACAGAAAACATAAAACTTTGGTTAAATTTTTTGTTGGGTGTACACACCTGTCCTTTAATGCTAGCATTAATCTCCACCCAAATAATGAAAACAATGCAAGACGAAAATAACATATGCTTTTGGCCTCTTCTCCTCGGGAAGAGGCCAAATAAGATGATGAAACAAACTACCATATAGTTAACCTATAGAATTGGTTGCATAAGCGGCACACTCAGTGTATAAACCATGTGAATTAATGCTAAAAATTGTCAATCCGATTACTATAGTCCTTGGCCATTGCTGGATGGCAGGGACTAACAATGAAATACCACGAAGCATGCAAAGACCGAGAATTAATCCGTAGCAAAGTATATGCATGGAAGAGAGACCATAGCGGGCAGTAAATATAACACATTCACTAGGCTATTTTTATTTGATGAATCCCATATAGATATGGGAAAAAATTACTCGCAAACAATTCCAGGTGGCGAACAACCCACCTTTTATGCTAAATAAATATATCAATCAAATTACTTGGAGGCTCAAAACAAAAGCTTCACGCAACTTCTCCAAGGACTCCGCGCTATACAAATCTTCTCAAACTACTCCTAAACACCGACATCTTCGATGAATGTGAAACCAACCCATGCAGTCAAGGTGGGCATCCCCAAAAGTCCCAAATAATAATCATATGGTTTAGCAACATTGCTGTCAATTTTTCTGCGGTCGCCTCCTGGAACAATAGTGTACTCGAAACTTGATAGAAACAGTAAACGATATCATAGCTCCTCGACTTTACCTCCACACTCCAAATATATGCTTCCTCACACCGCAACAACTTTCACACAAAACCACAAGAGGTAGCGGGCTTCAACTCCTTCTGGCTCCAATACCAATTGAAGGATTGATCAGAGTATAACATGACGTACATAACTAAAACTTAACGCTTTGGTTGCTAACAAAAAACTACTCATAACATTGAAACAACAAAGAAACAACTACAACTTCATACACCCATTCGGACCATGCATCCTAACTATATATGCATCCTCTTATACTTGATCATCTACTTTTATACACAAAACTAAGTCGACTATTTGTCCCTTTAGATTGATATGGTTATGGAAGTGATGTCTCTTCGAAAGTTGAATAGATCATGGCGGTGATAGTGAGGTGGTGCTCGATGGTGAGTTGACCGACAGTTATTATTTTCGACACTCCCCCTTAATTACAACTGGCAACTTAACAATGATTTAACATAACTTGTGTTAGGTAAACTTGACTCAGGATAGAGTCAAAGTTGACCAAGTTAAACAGTGATGGTTTGGGGCACATGGTATTGTGCACCCATAGTATTCTGCCCGTGGTATTATATGTAATGGAGCTTATAAAAGGCTGGAAGGACTTTATTGTAATGCAAGACCTGGAGGTGAGCAGTGAAAGCTCACTTGGTCGGATTGGCTAGGTTTTGGCCAATGCTAATGAGATCTTATTAAGTTGGGTTTTTCCCTGGATTTGGGGTTTTCCCGGATAAACATTTGCGTTTATGTGTTTATGGTTGTTGCTAGTTATTTTTATATTTATTCCTCTCAGTAATTATTTATGTTATGCAGTAAATTTCTTAACAACTGGTATTGGAGCTAGAGGTCTCAAGTTCAAAACACGATGGGCTCACGTTGGGGGGAAGATTGTTGGCTCCCCGTAATAGCGGTATAGAAGGTACAATTTCCCTGTTAATGGCGGTGTAGAAGGTCAACGCTCTCCGTGTGTTTTGTGGCATGTGCTTAAATCTAGCGATGCCTCTGTTTACTAACACCTGCGGGTTTTGGTGTAACGGCAATCGTGACTCTAGCAACTTAAAAATGCCTGCTAGTCTAAGTCTTAGCTATGCTTACAATGATTCAAAAAATTTGACATCAAATCTTATGCTCGATTTCTTTTTCCTTTTCTTCCAGATCTTGTATCCTCTGAACTGCTTCATCTTTGTCTTTTTATTGTCAGTTCCAAATTTTAGTTTTTTTTCAATTTTTTGTCACAACTCTTCTATCATTAAATATTTGTTTATCATAAAAACATAGAAAATCATTTCAGGTTGTCCTTTTGATGTACTCTACTTCTTCAAAAATATGTTTGTATGTTGACTGCTGCCACATGTCATCTTCTATTGTTTGTTCTTTATAATCAATTTTCTTCAACTTAAGTCCATAATAGAATTTTATCTCTTCAAGACTCCAATACATGAAAATTTCATGGACATTTTCATTTTCAATATCGTCCATTTTGTCTTCAAAATTCATTATTGCAAATTCTATGCAAACATCATCAACATAGGATGTTTCAAGCCATGCTTCAAGGAACTTTAATTCTTCTTCAAATTTTGTTTCTTCTGACAACTGCAAACTGAAATCAATGTTAGTTTTATATGAAAAGACATCTTCAGAACCATATTGGTTCTATTCATTCTGGTCTGCAATGAGAGATTTCTTCTCTTATTCCTTCTTTGACTCTGTCAATGCCTCATAATCTTGATTCTCCGCCCTTGCTTCTGCAAATAGTTTTTCTTCTACCTGGTTTCTAGACACAAGTGGGTTTCAATAAGACATTTATGTTGCATCATATGCAACCACTCATCACTAGTTAATTGTTCTTCATCAAAGTTAACATCAACAATTTCAATTTTTGGATCCACTGAATCAATTACTTTTCCATTGACAACATTATTGATGCCAAAATAAGGTTCTGTTGGTAACACACCATCAAAATTCTGATCCACTTTCAAGTGAGATTCACCAAACTCTTCATCTTTCTGTAAATTCGTTGCTACAAATGCATGTTCATTTTCATCTTGAAGCACTGGTTTGTTGTTTGAATAGGGGAAATAATGAGGAAAGAATATACACACATTCAGTTATACATTGACCAAGAAAGATTCACAACTAACTGGAAACTGAAACCAAACACACACACAAATACATAGGATTTACGTGGTAAAAACTTGACAGGGTGTCAAAGAAACATTCACGAGGCAAGGGCTTGGAATCTCTATTAATTCAACAATGATTCTCCACGATTACATTTCTCAGGCATTTATTAGTTTTATACCAGCTTCCTCCGTTACATAACTGCTATTTCGGTATAGAACTAACTAGTTACATTTACCCAAAATTACATAATTTGTTGTCAAACTAACAAATTCCACCTTGACAACAATTTTCCTAATCCCTTGCCCATGACCATTCATCATCTTTTCTGCAAGCCAAGAGAAGCTAAACACCATCACAACTTCTCTACTATAACTGGCTTTATGAATATGTTTGCACAATTCTCTCGTGTATGGACCTTTTGAAGAGCTACTTTTCCGCCATCGATCACATGTCTCAGAAAATGATACCCTACATCAATGTGCTTGGTTCTGTTGTGATAAGCAGGATTTGTAGCGAAGTGAATAGCACTTTGACTGTCATAAAGTACATTCACTTTCTCCTGCGTCCTTCCAATCTCATTGAGCAGACCCTTTAACCAGATTTCTTCTTTACTAGCATCTACGCAACTATTTCTTGAAGCTTTGACATCCAACTAATTTCTCCACCTGCAAGAATAAAGACATAACCTATAGTAGATCTTCTTTTGTCCAAAACACCTGCATAGTCAGCATCTACATATCTGCAGATTGATCCTTCACTACCATTAAAGACGATGCAATAGTCACTTGTGCCTCTTAGATATCGAAGCACCCATTTCACTGCTTGCCAATGTTCTTTACCTGGATTTGCCATGAACCTACTGACAACTCCAACTGCATGTGAAATGTCAAGTCTTGTAGATATCATCGCATACATTAAGTTGCCTACAACATTTGCATATGGTACATGAGACATATATTGCTTTTATTCATCAGCTCTAGGACTCAAAATCAAAGAAAGCTTAAAATGGGAAGCTATTGGAACATTAACATGTTTCCCATTGTTCATAGAGAACTTTTCAAGTAATTCCTCCACATACTTCTGTTGTGATAACCAAAGCTTACCATTTTTCCTATCTCTATGTATCTCCATGCCCAAGATATGTTTTGCTGCTCCAAGATCCTTCATATCAAATGTCCTAGAGAGTTGAGCCTTTAACCTGTTGATCTCTTCCATGCTTTTGCTTGCAATAAGCATATTGTCAACATACAAAGCTAAGATAATAAATATGCCATTGAAACTTTTGAAGTATACAAAATGATCATACTCACTTCTTCTAAAGTTTTGGCTCACCATGAAGGAATCAAAATTCTTGTACCATTGTCTGGGAGACTACCTCAGACCATACAATGATTTCCTGAGCTTGAAAACTAATCTTCTCCCTCGACCTTGTACAAAACCTTCTGGCTGTTCCATATATATCTCTTCATTCAAATCACCATGTAGAAAAGTTGTTTTAACATCTAACTGTTCTAACTCAAGATTAAGTAACGCAGTTAGTGCCAACACAGTATGAATAGAAACAAGTTTTACAGCTGGAGAAAAAATCTCATGAAATTCTGTACTTTCAACCTAAGAATACCCTTTTGCTACCAGTCTCGCCTTATACCTTTCCATACTTCCATCAACTTTCCGTTTCAGTTTGAAAACCCATTTGCATCCAACAACATTTCTCCGTTCAGGAAGCTCTACAAGATCCTAGGTATTGTTCTTGGCTAAGGAATCCATTTCTTCTTCCATAGCCGTTTTCCATTTTTTGCTATCTGTATCATCTATTGCTTCCTAATAACAAGAAGGTTCCCCATCTTCAGTAATCAAAGAAAAAGATGAAGCAAAATCTTCATACCTTTTGGGAGTTTTTCTTTCCCTTGCAGACTTTCTTAGAGTGACTGGTTGTTGAACTGGTTCAGAAACTTCAACGGCTTCCTTTGTGTCTTTAACACCTTTTTCTCTAGAAGTCTTTCCTTCCTTTTGACTATCACTGAAAGGTCTGGCCTCCAACTGAATTTGTTGATTTGGCGATACCTGTTCCTGTTTAATTCCTTCAACATTTGATTTTAAAATAGAAGATTCATCAAATGTTACATCTCTACTAATGACTATCTTTTGCAATGTAGGATCCCACAACCTATATCCTTTCACTGCATAGTCATACCCAACAAAGACATAACATTTCGACTTTGGATCTAATTTTGAACGCTAATTTTTCGGAATAAGAGAATACGCATCACAACCAAATATCCTCAAATGTGAATAATCACAAGACTGACCTGTCCACACTTCTTCAGGAATTTTACAATTAATTGATACTGAAGGTGATCTGTTAACTAAATAACAAGTAGTAGATACTGCTTCTGCCCACAACTTCTTTTGTAAGTTAGCATCGCTGATCATGCTTCTGGCTCTTTCCATAAGAGTTTGATTCATATGCTCAGCAACACCATTTTGCTGAGGAGTATAAACAACAGTTTTGTGTCTAATAATTCCTTCATCCTTACAATATTGTTCAAATTCAATTGAAGTGAACTCATCACCATTGTCAGTTCCTAAACATTTAATAGATTTGCCTGTTCTTTTATCTACAATTGCTTTAAATTGTTTAAACACATTGAATACCTCAGCTTTCTTTTTTAGGATAAAGACCCAAACTTTACGGGAGAAATCATCAATAAATGTTAAAAAATATAGAGCACCTCCATATGACACAACAGGGGATGGTCCCCACAGATCAGAATGAATATAGTTTAAAACATCTTTACTATTATGATTTCCAACTTTAAATCTTTGTTTACACTGTTTTCCATACACACAATGTTTACAGAAATCTAACTTCAAGGATTTCAGATCGGTAAGAGATTTACGTTTCATCAGTATCTGAAGACTTTTCTCACTCATATGACCCAATCGTTGATGCCATAGATGAGTACCTGCTTCTTCCTTTTCTAACGCAATCGCTGCTTCACTGACCTGAGTACTTCCTTTTAACCTGTAAAGATTTTCAACATTTTTTGCTTTCATAACCACTAGGGCTCCTTTAAAGACTTTCAAGATGCCATCCTGACCTGTAAACTTATAACCATCTGAATCCAACACTCCCAAAGAAATCAAAATTTTCTTCAAATCAGGTACATGTCTAACACTAGTTAATGTTCTAACTGTGTTATCATACATCTTAATCCTGATGTTTCCCATCTCAACAGTCTGACATGACACATTATTACCCATAAGCACAGAACTACCATTTACATTTTCATATGAAGTAAACCAATTTCTATGTGGGCACATGTGATGAGAAGCACCAGAGTCTAACAACCAACTATCTAAACCCTAAGGGACATTACATTCAGGTGAAGTTTCATCTATCATACATAATTCTTCAGCAGATAAAACTTTTTCTATCATATCTGAATCAACCCGATTCGCTTCCTTCTTCAGGTTATTGGATTCCTTTCATTTCCAACGGTGTTTCTTCAAGTGTCCAATTTTATTGCAGTGCCAACATTTTGCCTTACACTTCTTTCCCTTCGATTTCGATCTGGAAGACCCCCTTGGTTTTTCTCCTCTTCCCTTTGAGCGTCCTCTAGCTACCATGGCTTTTGATGCAGCTATTTCAGTACTGGATTTCCTTCGTACTTCTTCAGATAGGAGAGCTCCCACGACTGATTCAAACTTCAAAGAATCAACAGTGCTCAAGTTGATTGAAGTTACAAAATGATCCCATGATTCGGGCAGAGAACACAGCAAGGTTATGGCTTTATCTTCTTCTTGAATTTTAAGTTCCATATCTGTTCATTGACATATAAGTGTATTAAAAACATTCAAATGTTCTGTAATGTTTGAACCTTCTTCCATTCGAGGACTGTATAACTGTATTTTTAGATAAATTTTGTTGGTTAATGACTTTTTCATATAGAGTTTTTCCAGTTCTCCCCACAATCCTGAAGCTGTAGTCTCTTCAACAATATTGAATAGAACTTCATCCACTAGGCATAACCAGATGGTACTGAGATCTCGGGCTTCCAAGTCCTCCTAGTCTAAAGTAGTCATGGTTCTAGGTTTATTAGTTGCCCCATCCAATGCCTTGTGCAACCCTTGTTGCACAAACAGATCCTTAACTTTCAGTTTCCAAAGAGCAAAATTGCTCTTTCTCGTGAATTTCTCCACCTCGAATTTTGGATTTGACATCTTGGCCATTTTTCTAGGGTTTCAAACTTTAGTATAGGGTTTTTCCTTTTAAAAAATAATCTCAATCTTTGAACTAGGGTTTATATTTTTCCTTTTCAAATTTTTTTTTTTTTACAAACCCTTTCTTTCTTGCAAATTGCTTTGTTTTTTTTTTAAATAAACAAAGAAACCATTCATTTTCCTACAATAAAGAAACCCTTCCTTTTCCTCTAATATTTGTATAAAATCCACCCCTTTAAAAGCCGTTGATTTGATTTCAAACCACCATTTTTTTCTAAACAAATTTTTTTGCTGAAAATAAAAAATGTTCTAGAAATTTTGATAAATACCTGGGTTCAACAGGAAACTGCAGCAGCTTGATGGGGTTCCTCTTCACGCGGCTCTGGCTCTGCACACAGGCAGGTCATTGCAGCTTTGCGCAAATTTGGCAGCAACTTCTTCAACCACGCAGACTTCCTCTTCACACTCTACTCAGATGGGTAGTATTTGCAGCATGCTGGATAGAGCAGCGACCTCCCTTCTCACGTAGGTTTTGGATCAAAAAATGGCAGCACTTCAGACAGAGAAAAGGCAGGGATCATCTTTGGTCACGCAACAGCAACACCAACACCAGACTCATGCCACGCAACACTACCAACAGCTTCCTTTCTCCTTATGTAGAGGCAGAGTCAAAAAACAGCCTTCACACAAAAAAAGAAAGTCCACATGCACAGCTTCTGCTCTCCACGCAACTCTGATAGCGTTAACAATGGAGGGTTTGGCGGCTGAGACAGCCAGTACCTTCACACAGAGACATCCTCCACACCTCGCCTTCACAGTTTCCCTTAGAAAACATATGCAGAGACTACACACCACGCAGATGTGGAGCGGCAACAACGCACTCTGGTCTTCAGATACCAAGATGTGAACCAGCTCAGCAACGCGCTCTGGGTCACAGCCTCCCTTTGTCTCTTGCGCGTAGTCCTCCTCAAAGAATACCGCAGAGAACAACTTCACGCTTTTGTGATGTGAACCAGTTCAACAACGCGATCTGGGTCACAGCCTCCCTTTGTCTCTTACACGCAATTATCCTCAAAGAATACCACAAAGAACAACTTCATGCTGTTGTCTTTTTCACGTAGTCGTCTCCCTCTACTGTGGTAGGCTCACTCACATGCAAATGACACCCAGCAACTTCATGCCTTCCGCTCTGGTACCATTTGTTGTTCGAATAGGGGAAATAATGAGGAAAGAATATACACACATTTAGTTATACATTGACCAAGAAAGATTCATAACTAACTGGAAACTGAAACCAAACACATGCACAAATACACAAGATTTATGTGGTAAAACCTTGATAGGGTGTCAAGGAAACATCCACGGGGCAAGGGATTGGAATCTCTATTAATTCAACAATGATTCTCCACAATTACATTTTTTAGGCATTTACTAGTTTTATACCAGCCTCCTCCGTTACATAACTGCTATTTCGGTATAGAACTAACTAGTTACATTTTACCCAAAATTACATAATTCATTGTCAAACTAACATAGTTCAACAAGATGTATGACACTTTGATCTTCGACTTGATTACTCCTCCTTACACCAAACGTCCTCTCTAGGATATCCCAAGCCTCATTTGTTTTCTTTGCATCTGCAACGAGGGGAAGAATTCTTTCATCTATGCATTCCTTTATGCATTTTAATGCCAAAGCATTCTTTTACCTTTTGACATCCAACTCTTTCAAATATACATCAATCCTCTCTTATTGTTGCTTTGACTTTCTCAGCCTCTTGGACTTTCCTATTATTTAATAAGAACACTACATGTTCCAGGCTCTTTATCACACTATCACTTCCACTTCCACACAAACTCAAAGCTTCTATGCCTTGCCTTCTTCTCTAGTTTCATTCTACTTCACAACACAACGTCTCGAAATCGACTTAACTCTTCCTTGGTTGTTGATCAACTCTGTAGAAAGCCCGCAAAAAATAATAGAAATTCGACATATGCATGACATTTAAATTAAAATATATGGACGCCACATAAATCAGCCTTTAAAACTTCTTAGGTAAACTATCAACCCTCTAACATCCCAAACTCTAAGCAAAAATTTCACTGTTAAAAAATAAATGTACAAACATTACAATAGTTCAAAAAATCAACATTTCTTTCTTTACGAGGATAATAGTCATTCAAAATCCCTCTAAAATACTCTAATTTCTTAAGATCACCAGGTGGAACATTATGAAAACAACTAAAAACAACCAATATTCTTTAGTTGATAACTTCAACATATAGACTTCAGTTGAGTTAACAAAAAATACAAAAACTATTGTTCATTTCATCACTTTTGTCATTACTTCTGTCAGCTCTGCATATTCCTCAGCTCAATATATGATGGTAGACAATATGCCTCAACGATGTTTCAGGATATTTCCATAGTTCTACAGGCTCACGACGGTGGCTATGACACCTTACTAAACAATTCTTTCTTGACCAATGACATTAGTTAAAGCAAAGAGATAGGCTGACATTCCTTTTATCATCCACATTCTCTGTTCATTCCACCAACGTTTAATCAAACCCACTATCCATATATACTCAATCAGACTATAACCATACGCAGATATTGGTAACAAAGCGAAGAGAAAGAAACATGAACTAGATAATGGGCAAAGTATATGCATGGAATACAACGTCCATAGCGAGTAGTAAATATAACACAGTCATTGTGATATTTGTAGTCAATGAATCCCATATATACACAGGAAATAATTACTCGCACACAATTCTAGGTCGCCAACAACCCACCTTTTATGCTGAATAAATGTATTAATCAAATTACTTGGAGGCTAAAAACAAAAGCATCACGTGACTTCTCACAAGACTCCATGCTATATAAATCGGAGTTGTCTATAATGCGACTTTTTGGAGATTCCGGTGACGGAATCCGGGAAAAGAAATTGAGGTTAAATCTTGATTTGTTGCAGTTAAAATGGGTTTTTAACTGCATATTTGGATTCAGCACCCTGAAAAACCCTTGGGACGACTTGATTGTGCAGAAACTAGCTATCAAACTTGGAATTCCAATAAATTGCTGCTGGATTTTGACCGGAAGAACCCACCAGAAAAACTTCCAAAAAGTCTCATTATAGACAACTGCATATAAATCTCCTTATACTACTTTTAAACGTCGGCATCTTCCACACATGTGAAACTAACCCATGTAGTGAAGGTGGAAATCCCCATAAGTCCCAAATAATAATCAGATGGTCTAACAACACAGCTGCCAATTTTTCTGTGGTCACCTCCTGGAACAATAACGTACTCAGAAACTTGATAGAAACCATAAACGATATCATATCTCCATGACTCTACCTCCGCACTCCAAATACATGCTTCCTCACACCATGTCAACTTTCACATAACAATGCTACAGGTAGTGGACTTCAACTCCTTCTAGGTCTGATACCAATTGAAGAATCGATCAAAGTATAACACGATGTACATAACTCAAACACGGAGCTTCGACTACTAGCAAAAAACTACTCATAATATTGAAACACCAAAGAAACAACTACAACTTCATACAACTACTTAGACCGTGCGTTCGGACTATGGATCCTCTTATGCCCGATCATCTACTTTTATACACAAAACTAAGTCAGCTATTTGTCCCTTCAGATTGATATGGTAATGGAAGTGATGGCTATTCAAAAATTGAATAGGTCATGGCGGTGACAGTGAGGTAGTGCTAGGTGGTGAGTTGACAGGCGCTAATTATTTTTGACACTCCCCCTTAATTACAACTAGCAACTTAACCATGACTTAACATAACTTAAACATGCATGCTGGTCTAAGTCTCAACTAGGCTTACAATGATTCAAAAACTTTGACATCAAATCTTATGTTGGATTTCTTTTTCCTTTTCTTCCAGATATTATATCGTCTGAACTATTTCATCTTTTTCTTTTTGTTGTAGGTTCCAAATTTCAGTTTTTTCATTTTTTGTTGCAGCTCTTGAATCGTTAAATCTTTGTTTATCATAGAAACATAGAAAATCATTTCAAGTTGTTCATCGGTGTCCTCTACTTCTTCAAAAATATGTTTGTATTTGGATTGCTACCACATGTCATATTCTATAGTTTGTTCTTCATCATCAATATTTTGATTATCAATTTTCTACAACATAAGTTCATAATATAATTTTATCTCTTCATGACTCCAATATATGCAAATTTCATTGAAATTTTCATATTTAATATCGTCCATATTGTCTTCAACATTCATTATTGCAACTTCTATGCAAACATCATCGACACAGGGTGTTTCAAGCCATGCTTCAAGGAACTTTAACTCTTCTTCAAATTTTGTTGCTTCTAACATCTGCACACTAAAAACCAATGTTAAGTTTATATGGAAAAACATATTCAGAACCATATTGGTTCTATTCATTTTTGTTTGCAATGAGGGATTTTTTCTCTTCTTTCTTCTTTGACTCTGTCGATGCCTCATAATATTGATTCTCCACCTCTTCTTTTGCAAACAGGTTTTCTTCCACTTGGTTTCCAAACACAAGTGGGTTTCTCTCGCCCAATAACAACATATCAATACGATGTTTTTGTTGCATCACATGCAACTACTCATCACTAGTTAATTGTTCTTTATCAAAGTTAACATCATCAATTTCAATTGTTGGATCCACTGAATCAATTAATTCTCCACTGGCAACATTATTTATGCCAAAATAAGCTTATTTTGGTAACATACCATCAACATTGTGATCCAATTTCAAGTGAGATTCACCAAAAACTTCATCTTTTTGTAGATTCATTGCTATAGATCCATCTTCATTTTCATTCCTTCAACACGCTGTATGACACTACGATCTTCAACTTGATTACTCCGCCTTGCACAAAAAGTCCTCTCTAGGATATCCTAAGCCTCCTTTGTTGTCTTTGCATCTGCAATGAGGGGAAGAATGTTGTCATCTACGCATTCCTTTATGCATTTTAATGTCAAGTCATTCTTTGTCCTTTTGACATCCAACTCTTTCACATATACATCAATCATTTCTTGTTGTTGCTTTGAATTTATCATCCTCTTGGCCTTTCCCATTTATTTAATGAGAACACTACAGGTTCCACACTCTTTATGACACTGTCACTTCCACTTCCACACAAACTCAGAGCTTCTCTACCTCTGCCTCCTTCTCCAACTGTGTTCTACTTCTCAACAGAACATCTTGAAATTGACTTAGCTCTTCCCTTGTTGTTGATCAAGCTTGTAGAAAGCCTGCAAAAAGAATAGAAATTCAACATAAGCATGCCATTTAAATTAAAATAGATATACACCACATAAATCAACCTTCAAAACTATGTTAGGTAAATTTTCTTCCTTGTAACATCCCAAATGCCAAGCAACAATTTCACTATTAAAAAATAAATGTACAATCGTTACAGTAGTTGAAAAAATCAACATGTCTTGCTTTAAGAGGATAACATTCGTTAAAAAGCCTTCTAAAATTATCTAAATTTCTTAAGATCACCAGGTGGAATGTTATGAAAATGATTGCAAACTGTTGAAATAATAATTTCAACTGCAACACTTTTTTTTTTTTTTTGCGATGCGATCTTATCGCATATCACAAATCTCACTCACACCCAGTTGCCCTGCGCTACGTCCTGTGTTTTCTGGCAATTGCGATGTTGCGATGCGATCTGATCGCAAATTGCAAATCGCAAAATCGCTCCCATATGTTTGTGCTCCATTTTCTCTTACACAGTTTGCGATCCTGTGATGCGATCCAAATCGCAAATCGCAAAATGCACATTTCACCCTCTTCAAATCGATCTCAGCCGTCCGATTGAAATCAACAGTTGATGTACAAGCCTGTAGCAAATGAACTTGACGTGAAGTGAAAGTTACATTTTGACTGCCGTTTTTGTTAGTAAAACAGTAAATGTAATTTACTGTGGGTTTTTATGTGTGTTGTTGAAACTCTGTCTGCAGCAAAACAATTTTTAGTTTCCGCTGCGTTAAGATCCTGTGTTAAAACAGAGCATCATTCTCTGTTCGTTTTGTTCTGTTTTGTTTGAAATCGTCAGAAATTTCCAACATTGGTATCAGAGCTTGTCCAGGCTCTTTGAAGGTGTCAAAGAAGCTGAAGGAAGGATTTCTTGCTGCAGCAGCTTCTCCAGCAGAGTGAAGATTCAGTCAAAAATCCAAGGTATTTCTCAAGTTTGTTTTTTTGTGTTGCTGTTGAAGACACTTAGTGATTTTTAAATACACATTTAAGTATTTGAAGCATAGTTTAGAGTGCAAGAATGGCTGGCTCTAGCACCAGCATCAATACCAATACTAGTATGGGTATCTGTAATACTCAGCTCCCAAAATTTAATGGGAAAAACTATGACTATTGGGCAATAACCATGAGAGCCCTGTTTGCTTCTCAAGACTTATGGGAATTTGTTGAGGATGGTTTTGAAGAACCAGCAGATGAAAATGAGTTTAACAATTTAACTCAAGCAGAGAAAGAACAGTTGAAGAACTATAAGAAGAAGGATTCTAAGGCCTTCCTCTTCTTATATCCAGCAGTGCATGAGAGTGTGTTTCCAAGGATAGCAGCAGCTAAGACATCTAGAGAAGCATGGAAAACTCTCAAGATAGCCTATCAAGGCATGGAGAAAGTGAAGACAACAAAACTACAGTTGCTGAGGAGAGATTTTGAGAA
>APFE030737856.1:255381-287955 GCA_000404065.3 Pinus taeda | reverse complement strand
TCATTTCGAAGAAGCAATTAAGGATAGGAAATGGATAGAAGCTATGGATGAGGAGATCAATGCCATAGAAAGAAACAAGACATGGGATTTAGTTGAACTACCAAAAAGAAAAGAAGTCATTGGAGTTAAATGGGTCTATAAGACCAAGAGTAATGTTGAAGGCAAAATAGAAAAACACAAGGCAAGATTTGTTGTCAAAGGATATAAGTAGCAGTATGGGAGAGACTATGAGGAAACTTTCACACCGGTTGCTAGAATGGAAGCCGTGAGAGAAGTGCTGTCCATAGCAGCACAAAACAAGTGGAAAGTTTACTAAATGGACGTGAAGTTAGCATTCCTAAATGGAGTGTTAATGGAAGAGGTTTACATTGAACAACCTCCAGGCTATGAAAAGAAAGGCCAAGAGCACAAAGTGTGCAGATTGAAGAAAGCTCCTTATGGGCTAAAGCAAGCACCAAGAGCGTGGTACAATAGGATAGATTCCTATATACTAGAAAATAGATTTGAAAAGTGTGAGGGAGAACCCATCCTCTACATCAAAGAAAAAGATGGTAGAATTCTAATTGTTGTGTTATATGTTGATGATGTTATTTTCACAGGTAATGATGATTATCTTATTGAGAATTTCAAAGCAGTCATGAAAGAGGAATTTGAGATGACCGACATGGGTTTGCTGAGATATTTCTTAGGAATAGAAGTAGAACAAAATGGAAATGGGATTTTTATTTCACAAGTGAAATATGTCAATGAAGTATTGGAAAGATTTAATATGCAAGAGAACAAAGCAGCAATCACTCCCACAGTAATGGGATTAAAACTCAGCAAAGAGGACAGCAGCAAGGATTCTGATCCTAGGTTGTACAAGAGCATAGTTGGAAGCCTCATGTATTTGACTGCAACTAAGCCGGATATAATGCATACTGTTAGTTTAATTTCCAGATTCATGGAGAGGCCAAAAGAAGCATATTGGCAGACAACAAAAAGAATTCTGAGGTATGTTAAAGGTACTAAAAGATTTGGCATTTTATATACTGCTTCAGAATGTTCAGATTTAATTGGATACGCTAATAGTGATTGGGCTGGAACTATAGATGATCGGAAAAGCACATCCGGTTATGTTTTTCACATGGGTTCAGGAGCCATTTCATGGGCTTCTAAAAAACAGCCTATTGTAGCATTGTCTACAGCGGAAGTAGAATATGTGGCAGCTACAACAACAGCGTGTCAAGAAGTTTGGATGAGAAGGATGTTAAGGAGCTTAGGCCAAGAGCAGGCAAAATGAACTGTGATTTTTTGTGACAATAGCTCAGCTATTGCATTATCCAAGAATTTCGTGTTTCATAAGAAAAAGAAACACATTGACACAAAGTTTCATTACATCAGAGAATTGGTAAGCAACAGAGAAATTGTTTTACAAAATTGTAGAACTCAGGAGTAGGTTGCTGATATTATGACCAAGCCATTGGGACAGAAAAGTTTTGAGTTCTTGAGGAAATGTCTGGGTATGACTGATAACCCAGCAGTTGAAATTAAAGGGGAGTGTTGAAATAATAATTTCAACTGCAACAGCGATGCGATCTTATCGCATATCGCAAATCGCACTCACACCCAGTTTCCCTCCACTACATCTTGTGTTTATGGGCGATTGCGATGCGATCCGATCGCAAATCGAAAATTGCAAAATCGCTCCCATATGTTCGTGCTCCATTTTCTCTTATGCAGATTACGATCCTGCGATGCGATCCAAATCGCAAATCGCACATTTCACCCTCTTCAAATCGGTCTCAGCCATCTGATAGAAATCAACGGTTAATGTATAGGCCTGCAACAAATGAATTTGATGTGAAGTGAAAGTTATATTTTGACTGTCGTTTTCGTCAGTAAAACAGTAAATGTAATTTACTGTGGGTTGGTAAATGTTGGTAAGATTTTAATTTTGGTGTTTTATTATTCACGGGAATATGGTATAGTTAATATGCATTGTTATGTTTTTTTTGTAGTAGAGAGGTGAGTGAAGAACGCATCAGCGCGTATGTGAAAAATACACAACAGTGTAAATGTAATTTTTTCCTTGTAATGCACCGCAGTGCAGAGAAAGGTTTTTTTTGGTTAATATGAAATGTATTGCGCAGTAGCATATGTAAGATTTTTTTTTTTTGCAGTAAATGTAAGAAATTTTACACACAACAATGTAAAATTTCCAGAAGCGACAGAGTAAATTTATTTGTGTGGAACTGAAGCATACCTGTGTAATACCTCTGATAGAGGAAGACCAATCTTTTGTAACAACAGTCTTTTAATGAATACAAGTTTTTATGTGTGTTGCTGAAACTCTGTCTATAGCAAAACAATTTTTAGTTTCTGCTGTGCTAAGATCCTGTGTTAAAACAGAGCATCATTCTCTGTTTGTTTTGTTCTGTTTTGTTTGGACTCATCAGAAATTTCCAACATAAACAACCAATATTCTTCAGTAGATAACTTCAGTTGGTTGCATATAGACTCCAGTTGAGTTAACAAAAACTACAAAAACTATTCTTCGTTTCATCACTTTTGTCATTAGTTCTGTCAGTTCATACAATGGTAAACAATATGCCTCAATGATGTTTCGGGATATGCATGTAGATCTAGAGGCTCACAGCGGTGGCTTCGACATCATACTAAACAATTCTTTCATGACCAACGACATCAGTTAAAGAAAAGAGATAGGCTAACACACCTTTTATCATCCACATTCTTTGTTCATTCCACCAACGTTGAAGAGAACCCACTATCCATATATACTCGATCAAACTGTAACCATATAAAGCCAAGAGAAAGAAACATGAACTAGATAACTTGGGAAATAATGAAATATGTCGAAGCATGCAAAGACCAGGAACTAATCCATAGCAAAGTATATGTATGGAAGACAGATACCATAATGGGCAGTAAATATAACACATTTTCTGGGCTATTTGTATTCGATGAATCCCATGTAGATAAGGGAAAAACTCACTCGAAAACAATTCCAGGTGGCCAACAACCCACCTTTTATGCTGAATAAATGTATCAATCAAATTACTTGGAGGCTAAAAATAAAATCTTCACACGACTTCTCCCAAGGCTCCACGCTCTACAGATCTCCTCAGAATTCTCCTAAATGTCGACATCTTCGACACATGTGAAACCAACCCATGTAGTCAAGGTGGGCATGCCCACAAGTCCCAAATAATAATCATACTTTTTAGCAACACTGTTGTCAATTTTTTTGAGGTCACCTCCTAGAACAATAACGTACACAGAAACCTTATGGAAACAGTAAATGATATCATAGCTCCATGACTCTACCTCCACACTCCAAAAACATTCTTCTTCACACCATAACAACTTTAACACAACAACACTATAGGCAAGGGACTTCAACTCCTTCTGGATCTGATACCAATTGAAGGATTAATCAATGTATAACATGACGTACATAAACCAAACATGCATCTTCAGCTGCTAACGAGAAACTACTCATAACATTGAAAAAACAAAGAAGCAACTTCAACTACATACAACTACTCAGACTGTGCGTACGTACTATGCATCCTCTTATCACTGACCATCTAATTTTATAGACAAAACTAAGTCGGTTATTTGTCCCTTCAAATTGATATGGTTATGGCCGTGATGGCTCTTCTAAAGTTGAACAGTTCATGGCGGTGACAATGAGACGTGCTCGGTGATGAGTTGGCGGGCAGTAATTATTTCCGACACTCCCCCTTATTTACAACTGGCAACTTAACCATGACTTAACATAACTTAAACATGTCTACTTGTCTAAGTCTCGACTAGGCTTATAATGAATCAAAAACTTTGACATCAACTGTTATAATGGATTTATTTTTCCTTTTCTTCCAAATCCATTATCCTTGCTTCATCTTTGTCTTTTTGTTGTAGGTTCCAAATTTCAAATTTTGCATTTGTTTTTCAACTCTTCCATCGTTAAATATTTGTTTATCATAAAAACATAGAAAACATTTTAGGTTGTCCATCGGTGTCCTCTACTTCTTCAAAAATATATTTGTGTGTGGACTGCTGCCACATGTCATCTTCTATAGTTTGTTCTTCATCATCAATCTTTTGATTATAAATTTGTTGCAACATAAGTTCATCATAGAATTTTATCTCTTCAGGACTCCAATACACATAAATTTCATTGACATTTTCATTTTCAATATCGTCCATGTTGTCTTCAACATTCATTGTTGCAACTTCTATGCAAACGTCATCAACACATGGTGTTTCAAGTCATGCTTCAAGGAACTTTAATCCTTCTTCAAAAAATTTTGACTCTTCTCGGTTGCTTCTAACATCTGCACACTCAAAATCAATGTTAAGTTTATATGAAAAAACACATTCAGAACCATATTGGTTCTATTCGTTTTGGTCTACAATGCGAGGTTTCTTCTCTTCTTCCTTCTTTGACTATGTCAATGCCTCATAATCTTGATTCTCCACTCCTTCTACAAATAGGTTTTCTTCCACCCGGTTTCCAGACACAAGTGGGTTTCTCTCGTCAAATAACAACATATCAATAATACTTTTATGTTGCATCATATGAAACCACTAATCACTAGTTAAGTTTTCTTCATCAAAGTTAACATCAACAATTTCAATTGTTGGATCCATTGAATTAGTTACTTCTCCATTAAAAAAATTATCAATGCCAAAATAAGCTTATGTTGGTAAAACACCATCAACACTGTGATCCAAGTTCAAGTAAGATTCACCAGACTCTTCATCTTTCTATAGATTCAATGCTATAGATCCATCTTCATTTTCATCTTGAAGCACTGCTTCAACAAGTTGTACGACACTACGAGATTAAAATTCCTCTATAGGATATTCCAAGCCAACTTTGTTGTTTTTGCCTCTGCAATGAGGGGAAGAATGTTGTCATCTACACATTCTTTTATGCATTTTAATGCCAAAGCATTCTTTTTCCTTTTGACATCCAACTCTTTAAAATATAAGTCAATCACCTCTTGTTGTTGTTTTGAATTTCTTGGCGTCTTTACCTTTCCCATTTATTTAATGAGAACACTACATGTTCCACACTCTTTATCACACTGTCACTTCCACTTCCACACAAACTCAAATCTTCTCTGCCTCTGCCTTTTTCTCTAGTTGCGTTCTACTTCACAACACAAAATCTCGTAATTGACTTGGCTCTTCCTTGGTTGTTGATCAACTCTGTAGATAGCCCGCAAAAAAGACTAGAAATTAGACATATGCATGCCAATGAAATTAAAATAGATGGACACCACATAAATCAACGTTCAAAACTATGTTAGGTAAATTGTCTGCCCTGTAACTTCCCTAACTCTAAGCAACAATATGACTATTAAAAAATAAACGTACAAACACTATAGTAGTTCAAAAAATCAACATGTCTTAGTTTAAGAGGATAACAGTCATTCAAAAGCCTTCTAAAATGCTCTAAATTTATGAAGATCACCAGGTGGAATGTTATGAAAACGACTGCAAACAACCAATATTATTCAGTTGATAACTTTAGAATATATAATCCAGTTGAATTAACATAAACTATTCTTCATTTCATCACTTCTGTCACTTCTTTTGGAAATTTCTGGTAATTTCAAACAAAAATCTGAACAGAGAAAATGCTCTGTTTTTGCACAGGGAAGCTAAAATTTGTTTCCAGAGAATAGAGTTTTCACACACCAAAAAAGAACTTTTCATTCATATATAAAAAAAACAATTGTTCTTACAGAAAAGACCTTCCTCTCACAGAGGGATTACACCAACAGAACTGCTTCAGACAGTTCCAAAAAACTTCACTGTCTCTTCTTGGAAATACTTTGCTCTATTCCTTCTTACTTTGCACTGGTGTGCATTACAAAAACAATACTCTGTCTCCTCCAAAGTATCAACACTGCTGTGTAAATTCTTCTTACATTCGCTCTGCTGCGAGTTCCCTTTTGTTCTCTCAACGAATAGCTACATTCACGCTGCTGCATGTATATTTCATTTCATCAACAAAACATTGCATACGCATTGTTGCATATTCCCCAAAGAAAACATTCACACTGCTGTGTGAAAATTCTTCACTTCAGCACTAATGCATACTTCCCTTTTTGTTTCAACAAACAACAACTCTCGCACTGTTGTGCCTCACTTGCATTTCATATGCAAACAACAAAAACTGCATTCATATTTGTTGCTGTGCTTCTACTCTTTCTCACAATAGACAACCACAAAAAAGGACATTACATTCAACCTGCTATAAGAACTTTCCTTACATTCATTGCGGCGAGTTTCACTTTGCATTATGCAACAATAAAAAAACATTAGCTACGTATTCCTTTTTCAACAATAGAAATTACATTCGGGCGCTGTTGCCCTATATTGCAGAGGGATTAACACTACTACCACTCTGTTTCTATGCTGCTGCATATTACATGTTTCAGAACAACAAAAAACATTTCTTCACGTTGCTGCGTGCTCCCTACGCTCGCGCTGCATATTTGCCCTCTTTCATTCGCGCTCTGCTGCGCTACATACCATACTCCAGAACAACAAAAAACCTACATTGTCAATGGGCAACATAAAACATGGCATATATATTTTTACATCCCATACTTCCGTGGAAAACAATGATGAAATAAATTCTTCATCTACTTTCAACAACCAGAGTGCAATTTCATTAATTACTGTACTGATAAACTGGCGGTCAACGAGAATTTCACTTCACGTCACGCAATATGTTGCAGGCATGTACACGACCGTTGATCTCATCCGACGATTGTCTACAATTCCCCGGGAGTCCCTTCCTGCCAAACTTTACGTTCCGGGAAATGGTGGTTTTGGAAACCATGTGTTAGCTGCTGTTCATGTTTGTTGCCTCCCCAAGAAATACCATGCTGCATGAAAGGTGGTGCGGGGAAATCAGGCTGGTTTTCCGGAATTAATACGTGGCACTGTTCAACTGTCACGGCAGTTGAAATTACAATTTCAACACTCCCCTTTAATTTCAACTGTTGGATTAAAATTACAGTTCCTTTTGCTTGCTCTTGGCATGAGCTCCTTAACATCCTTCTCATCCAAATTGCTTGACATGTTGCTGTTGTAGCTGCCACATATTCTGCCTCTGCTGTAGACAATGCTACAATAGGATGTTTTTGGAAGCCCATGAAATGGCTCCTGAAACATGATCCTCATCAAAGAATCATTGTTAATATAGTTCAGCAAGGATTTCACAAGGACCCGTTCACTAATAGCTTCAGCGATAATGATCAAGAATTACAGGCTCCCCCTAACTGTATGCACCGTCTTCTTTTGGCAGAGTTTTCTAAAAAAATCTTAGATTGGTGGGAGAGCTCAAGGGACTTTTGGATTGTATTTCCTTCCTTCTCCATACTTGTGTAACTTTCTTCTTTTGCATGGTTCTAGTTTGTGTAAGAGCCCATGTTAAGTTACAATCACGTGCCATATGACCAATATTATGACACTTGAAGCATTCTAGATTGTTCACGAATAAGATTTCATGATTTCTTCCTGTAAAATTGTTTCTTGAAGGTTGTCGGAGACTATAACATCTATCTTTATGAGATGCTTTACAGTGTTTTTCCATATGACCAAAGTTTGAACAAGAATAACAATAACCAAAAAATGAACTTTGGTACCTGGGAGATGGAGGTTTCCTTTATGTACTTCTGAAGCTTTTCTGCCTTGAGATCCTTTGATGATAACCATTGCCTCTTGCCTCTTTGACATCATCTACATTTCTTTTTGGAGATGATTTTCTACTTGGAGCAAGATTTTCTATTGTAGCCTTGATTTTTCTCCTTGCCTTTGTTGGAACTGAGAGCATCACCATTTCTTTCTGGCTTCTTCACATCTCTTTTGCTTAAAGCATTTTCATTCTTGTTTGAGGGTTCACCTACATACCTGAGTCTTGATTTATCAGATGGACATTTATGATAGCTGAGCATGTCATTCAAGGCTTGAGAGCTCTTCAAGATTTTGTTCATCCCTTCAACCTTTTTTCTAAGAAGGACAATCTCTTCTTCCAATATTTCACACTCATTATTCTTCTTTGCAAGTTGTTCCTTAGTTTCTTCCTTGCTATGAGTAGCTTCAGCTGCTACTATTTTAAGGGAGATGATATCTGACTTCATTTTGAAGATTTCTTCATTCTTTGCTTGATTGCTCTCCATTCTCTTCTCAACTCCTTGTGCCTGTTTCCTGGCTTCTTGTAATTGAGACTTAAGGGAGGAGACCTCTACCTTGTACTGACCAATCTCTTCTTCAAGTTTGTTCACGTTCTTGTGCCTTTGTTCAAGTTGACTTGACAAGGTATTTTCCTGCTTCTTTGCTTTATTCAATTGATTTGTCATGGATATGACTTCTTCATGATGCTTCGTTTTGCTTTGATGAAGTTCCTTCTTAAGCTTGCCAAGCTCTTCATCCCTTTCTTGTACTTGAAGCTTGATGAGGTCAACTTTCTTCCTTGTTTGATCTTGGTTACCAACTGGAGCTATCTTCTTAAGTGCCTCATTTTCCTTTTTCAAATTGTTAATCTCTTCCATGGCAGTCATAAGTTGAGCAATGAGTTCTACAAAGTTTTTTTCATTCTCTTCATCTTCTATGATGGATTCATGATCTCCTTCTTGATTGATGGTCATGGTTAGTGCTCCTTTTGAGTGAAGGTCATGAACTCTGTCCCATATATCCTTTGCTGATGAATATTTTCCTAGATTCTTCTTTACAGAATCAGGTAGCCTATTCAAGATTGTCTTTGTTGCTTTTGTATCGTACTCCTTGGATTCTCTATCCATCCTGCTATCATCAATCACTGATTCCCAAAATTCAATCCCTTGAGACTGCAAGAAAGTCCTCATTTTTGCTTCCCATATATTAAAGTTCCCATTGAGCCTTGGAGCCTCATCAAATTGATTGTATTCTATTTTAGTAGTAAAGAGAGACACATCCTTAGGAGGATTGGAGGCTTTCTTCCTTGACCTCGCCATTTGTGTTCTCTGCCCTTATTCTTGCACTCTTAACTATACTTGACTGTGTATTTTAAAATAACTGATTGTGAGGACAGTAACACAAAAAACTTGAGAAATACCTGGATTTTTCTTGACTGAGTTTTCACTCTGCTGGAGAAGCTGTTGCAGCAAGAAATCCTTTCTTCAGCTTCTTTGACACCTTCAAAGAGCCTGGACAAGCTCTGATACCATGTTGGAAATTTTTGGTAATTTCAAACAAAAATCTGAACAAAGCAAATGCTCTGTTTTTGCACAGGGAAGCTAAAATTTGTTTCCAGAGAACAGAGTTTTCACACACCAAAAAAAAACTTTTCATTCATATATAAAAAAACAACTGTTGTTACAGAAATGACCTTCCTCTCACAGAGGGATTACACCAACAGAACTGCTTCAGACAGTTCCAAAAAAACTTTACTGTCTCTTCTTGGAAATACTCTGCTCTGTTCCTTCTTACTTTGCACTGGTGTACATTACAAAAACAATACTCTGTCTCCTCCAAAGTATCAACACCACTGTATAAATTCTTCTTACATTCGCTGTGTTGCCAGTTCCCTTTTGTTCTCTCAACGAATAGCTACATTCACGCTGCTGCGTATATATTTCATTTCATCAACAAAACATTGCATACGCGTTGCTGCTATTCCCCAAAGAAAACATTCACACTGTTGTGTGAAAATTCTTCACTTGAAGCACTCCCTTTTCGTTTTGCCTTACTTGCATTTCAAATGCAAACAACAAAAACTGCATTCATATGCGCTGTTGTGCTTCTACTCTCTCTCTCACAACAAACAACCACAAAAAATGACATTACATTCAACCTGCTGTAAGAACTTTTCTTACATTCGCTGCTGCGAGATTCACTTTGCATTATGCAATAATAAAAAAAACCGTATTCCTTTTTCAACAACAGAAATTACATTTGGGCGCTGTTGCCCTATATTGTAGAAAGATTAACACCACTACTACTCTGTATGCTGCTGCATATTACATGTTTCAGAACAACAAAAAACATTTCTTCACGCTGCTGCGTGCTCCCTATGCTCCCGCTGCATATACATCCCATACTTCCAGAAAAAACAAAGATGAAATAAATTCTTCATCAATTTTCAACAATCGGAGTAAAATTTCATTAATCACTGTACTGATATGCTGCAGTCCTGTGCGCGACCGTTGATTTGTCTGCAATTCCCCGGGAGTCTCTTTGTGCCGAACTTTACGTTCCGGGGAATGGTGGTTTTGAAAACCACGTGTCAATGTTCGCTGCCTCCCCAAGAAAGCAGTAGTTTATAACACGACTTTTTGAAAGCCTTTCCGGCGGATTTTTCCGGTCAAAATCTGGTAGCAATTCATTGGAATCCCAAGTTTGATAGCTAGTTTCTGCACAATCAATGGCTCTCAGGGGTTTTCCAGGGCACTGAATCCAAATATGCAGTTAAAAAACAATTTTAACTGCTAAAAATCAAGATTTAACCTCATTTCTTCCCCCGGATTCCGTCACCGAAATCTCCAAAAAGTCGCATTATAGACAACTCCCCCAAAAAATACACACTGCATGAAAAGTGGTGCGGGGAAATCAGGCTGCTTTTTCAGAATTAATAAGCGGCACTGTTCAACTGTCGCGGCAGTTGAAATTACAATTTCAACAACTTTTGCATATTCTTCAGCTCAATATACAATGGTACATAATATGCGTCAACGAATTTTTAGGATATGTCAGTAGCTCTACAGGCTCACGGTGGTGGCCACGAGACCTTACTAAACAATTCTTTCTTGACCAGGGTCATCAGTTAAAGAAAAGAGATAGGTTGACATGCCTTGTATCATCCACATTCTCTGTTCGTTCCACCAACATTTAAGCGAAACCACTATCCATATATAATCTATCAGTTTGTAACCATTTGCAGATATTGCTAGCAAAGCGAAGAGACAGAAACATGAACTAGATAACTTGGGAAATAATGAAATACCATGGAGCATGCAAAAACTAGGAATTAATCTGTAGCAAAGTATATGCATGGAAGACAAAGACTATAGCGGGCAGTAAATATAACATATTCGTTGGGCTATTTTTATTCGATGAATCCCATAGAGATATGGGAAAAAATTAATCACAAATAATTCCAGGTGGCTAACAACCCACTTTTTATGCTGAATAAATGTATTAATCAAATTATTTGGAGCCTCAAAACAAAGCAGTTACTTTTTTGGTGGGTTTTTCAGGTCAAAATCCTGCAGTAATTTATTCGAATGGCAAGTTTGATAGCTAGTTTCTGCATAGTCAAAGAGTCCCAGGGGTTTTTCAGGGTGTTGAATCCAAATATGCAGTTAAAAAACTATTTAAACTGCAACAAATCAAGATTTAACCTCAACTATTTTAACTGCAACAAATCAAGATTTAACCTCAATTTCTTCGCCGGATTCCGTCACCGGAATCTCCAAAAAATTGCATTATAGACAACTCCCAAAACAAAAGCTTGACACTACTTGTGCTCGGAGTCCACGCTATACAGATCTCCTCAGACTGCTCCTAAACATCGGCATCTTCAACGTATGTGAAACCAGCCCATGTCGTCAAGGTGGCCATCCCCACAAGTCCCAAATAATAATCAGACGGTTTAGCTACACTGTTGTCATATTTTGTGAGGTCACCTCCCAGAACAATAACATACTCAGAAACTTTATAGAAACGGTAAACGATATCATAGCTCCACGATTCTACATCCGCACTCCAAATACATGCTTCCTCGCATGACAACAACTTTCACACAACATCACTACATGCAGCGGACTTCAACTCCTTCCAGATCAGATACCAATTGAAGGATTGATCAGAGCGGACTTCAACTCCTTCTAGATCAGATACCAATTGAAGGATTGATCAGAGTACAACATGACGTACATAACTCAAACACGCAGCTTTGGCTGCTAATAAAAAACTATTCATAACATTGAAACAACAAAGCAGCAACTCAACTACATACAACTATTCGGACTGTGCGTCCGAACTATGCATTCTCTTATGCCCGATCATCCAATTTTATTATTAAAAAAAAAAAAAACACATTAAGTGGGTTATTTGTCTCTTCAAATTGATATCGTTATGGTAGTAATGGCTCTTCGAAAGTTGAACTGGTCATGACGGTGACGGTGCTCCATGGTTAGTTGACAGGCGGTAATTATTTCCGAAAGTAAACGGGAAAAAAAATTATATTCTTTAAACTTATATTCTTAAAATTTGCAATGAGATTTATCATAAAAAAAAATTAATTTGTTAACTGTTCTCTTATCACTGAGGGTTTTAATTAGCAGACAAATGCGGATATTAGGTGAATCTAATAACTATGAACCATTGAATTGTAGCCATATTAATTGATTAACCTTTGTTGTTCAAACATGTGTTTGTATAGAAAATTATATGCGTTGAAAAGAACAATCATTCAAAAGCGTAATCATGATCTATGAAATTTACACATAATGGTGAAGTCATTTATCACAATAGGGAAAGGTGAGTTACAAAAATAATTAATATTCAATTGTCATGTTAATGGAGTGAATGATCTTTCTTGTAATATGTTTAGCTAGTACAATAATATAATTAAATGGTAGGTAAATACTTACAACCATCAATCCATAATAAACATCAAAACATTTATCATTTGTTACAAGAGCATGGACCAATATCATGACTTATCAATATCACAAAACAAAAAATCTATAAATCGTTCCATACAATATTAATTAAAAGAGAAAAGTAATCAAAATAATTAAAAGAGAAAAAATACATAACTACTTTGGAGATAAATCTCAACCTTTGATTTATAGATAATACTATGAATATTTTAGAATATTTAGAGGAGGTTAAATCCTTACCATCCACCTAATAATTATTAACCATCATAGATCCATTTAAGTACGGATTTAACTTGAGCCTAGAGAGATCAAGTGATTATATATATTATATATATAATATATATATATAATAAGAAGTTGATATGGACATAAATTAGTTAACAAAAGATTTTCAAATAATTTATTTAATCTCTTGTTGAGATATTTTTGAAATGTATAAGATTTAAATATCTAATTACACATTTTTTTACTTCTAATTACTTTACAACATATCCATTTTTTTAATTATGGCTGAAATTATTTTTTATTTAGAATATAATTTTTATTTTTATTTTTATTTTAAAAGGGCACAGACAAACTTACACATCTCCTCATACTTGTTTTTTTTATTATTATTATAAACCAACATTATTTTTCTATTTAGAAAATATTTTTTATTTTTTATTTTTATTTTAAAGGGGTTTTACAATATAGATACCATCTTAAGTATTAATAAAATTTAAAGTAACTTAAAAAAAAGAAATCAAACATGTAGAAAACTTTTATATGATATTTATTTATTTTAAAATTGTTTTGTCTTAGTTGAAAACTTTTTTTTAGATATAAATAATCAAGGTAAGAGCTCAAGGTTTGCACGAATGAAAGTCTTGTTCTCATCACTCTCAATGGATTTCAATGGATTTTCATGGTGATGAATCAATCTGGTTTTTTAAAATGGATTCTAATCGTGATGAATCAATCTTTATATATAAACAATGGCTAATTATAATTATCCCATCACTAATTTGACAATTAAATTATTATAAATTTTTCCACTATTTAAAAATATATAATTTTTAATCAAAACATCAAATATAAAAATTAACAATGTCCTTTAGTTTATTCCAAAACTAAAAGGAAGATTGCTTGTTATGACATTGTCATAATATTTTACTTGAGTAAGCCTTGGTAGCCAAAAATTACAGACCATATAACCTCAAACTACAATTCCTTTTATAGCTCTTGGTCTTCATATGTAGAATTGTAGGTTTTCTTGTGAGTTTAGCCCGAGGTTGGTGCTAGAATGTACATAGGTTGGTGCTAGAATGTACATTTTCACGGCATGTGAATCAACAGTTGATTTGAGGTTGCCTTGTAAATTTGATGGAAGGTATGAATGATGCAATCTTAAAATAGAAAAGGGTGTCATAATCACTCCATAACTTTTTTTTAATGTGAAATCAATAAAACGATATTCATTAATACCCAAAATAAATTTTTTCTATTAGTTAATGATGGTAAAAATTTTGCATGGTCACTTCAAGGTCATCTAACATTTTGCAAGGTATTAATTCTTCTTCTAAGTGTCAAAGTCACTTTCCCACACATGTTCTATATTCGCTGAATCCATAAACACACATCTTTCTGTGAAAGATTAGATAAGCATTGTCTAACTCTTGAAGGTAATATTTTTAGAATCACTAGTGATAGTGACTACGCAATCCATAAGCATAGTGTATTGCAAAACACATCTTGAAAACTAGTGCACACTCTCCATTGATAGTCTACCTCACTTTTATTGCAATTTTACTTCTATTTTAGTGAGTTTCTCAATTGTCGCTTTGGCACATCTTTTCTTTCACAAGTGTCACTTTTACGTTCACAATTGTCATTTTTGCTTGCATTCACTTTAATAAGTGATGTTTTCATGTTATCTTCACTATGGCATGTGTTTCTTTTATTTCTTTAAGCCTTTGTAAGTGTCTCTTGCACTTTTCTCTTACTTTCATATGTGTCATCTTGTTGTTAGGGAAACATCACATCTAGTCAAAGGGACACATTTGTACATTTTTGAAAGGTAGTCCTGATGCATTCTCATGCACTAGTATGTTCTATCCATAATAAAAACATGTATTAGAGACATTCCCCAAGCCTTGTGTAACACCCTCCTCCCACATCTACCTAAGTAACCAGCCAACTGGGGTAAACATGCGGTGAGAGGCTAATATGATTGGATTCAAACTCCTATGTGACCTTAAGGAAATTGAATTGATGGAATCACAACATACAAAACTTCCAAATCAGCTATAGGAACCCTGAGAACCATCCCAACACTTCAAACAGCTTGGCCTTAGGTCCCATTGAAGCTTTTCATCACTTGACCTCTGAACGCTCTCACGAGATAGGCCTACCAGCGTTTAGGAGGCTTTGGATGCTCTCATCCTATAGGCATGCCAACGTCTAGAGACTATTTTTCCCAGTTCTATGCCAACGTCCCTAGGATTTAAGCCACTTTTTTCAGGCCCAAAGCCTAGGTCACTGCCTATAATTGCATGACATCTCCAAAATAGTAAAATAATAGGGAAATAATAATGTTAAAGAAAATACTTGAACAAGCCCTTAACCAGACCCCTACTAGCCATGACAGGCACTTCATCAGACATATCAAAAACATGTAACCTACATATGTAAACAACGTAATTAAGCATAGGGATCTCATACTTATCTAAGAATCTCTATGAACCATTTTTCTCTCATATCATTTGTTGCATTATCATCTATTAGGTCATAGATACATTTTCCATTCATTTGCAAGTAAAAAAATGATGAGAGCCATACATAGCCGTTATCATAAAACACATATATAACCAACATAAAAACAACAAAAATATCAATGAAATCACATCGATATGATCCACATATAAATAAGCATAATACTCATAGAAATACAAGGAGAAGTAACTTTTCATTAAGTATGGAAATTCCAACCTTGGGATGGGACTACCACATTGCACCCAATCATAGAATGGCTAAGCCAAATATCTCTTCAGCCATTCACCCTCGTGCCATATTCCAAGAATGAATGTTGGACTCAAACCAAAAAAAACCAACCAAGGCATACCAAGGCTAAACCACCTCACCCTCATCAATAGAAACCAGGCTTTACCGTAATCCATCACGGATCACTAGGACAGCATAATAAACATGTCATAACATGCTTTACCATGATCTCCACCCAACCATTAGGCCAAACAATCATGGCTTCCACCGGATTTATCCACCTACACCATGAGGATTTTCCTATCTCCTAGTCTCTTAGGTTTTACCGCAATCCAAACTCTAATCACTAGGCCCTTATCCGAGACCCACTCTCCAATTTTTAGTGCCTATACCAAAACTGGGATTACTAGGCCCAATGAAGAGTAAACCACCTCTTGGATTTACGATATATCCTGCCATTCACAGGAAAGGATTCTTAGGCCCGCTGAGGCAACACAATCCTATCTTTACCACTATTGGTTGTCTAGCTCAGGGGTCACTAGGATAATATCTTTATCGTGATCCACTTTCTAGTTCATAGACCACTAGGCCATGTGCTCTATCATTTAGATATCCACCTCACTCATCTTCGAATCCATCTAGCAATTCAACTTAACCAAAACATAAGAACCACAACACACCATGGATATCCAGAAATGGCAAGGCTAGGCTAAAAATAATGTTACACTTGGAAAAACCAATGCCATAACAACATAAGAACCACATGCAATACCATGCATGCTAAAACTAGCAAGGAAAATTCACATGCAAATCAATACCTATAAAAAATAATTTTGTAGCTACTTGATCTTACCTTTCCTTGCAAATCAATACCTATAAAAAATATTGTTGTAGCTACTTGATCTTGCCTTTCCTTGCAAATCAATACCTATAAAAAATATTATTGTAGCTACTTGATCTTGCCTTTCCTTGCTTAATCTTTTCTTCCTCTTGCCTTCTTTTCCTTTCTTGATCCAGTGCCAAAATTCTCCAAGAAAAATCTAAGTGCCCAAGGGTGAGAGAGAGAGAGAATAATGAGAGATCTCCAAAACTGAACTAACAAAAGGTTACATTGAACAAGCCTTCCCACTAATCCTCATAAGCTTTTTTATGAATGAGGCCTCTAATTTTTTTTTTTCCATTATTTTCCTTCATTTTCCTCCTCACATGCAACCTGTGACCTTTCACCTCTATTTTCTCCTAATTTGCTTTATTTTTTCCAATTAATGCCTCATGTCTTTCCAAAGCCTTTACCATTTCCTTTTCCATTTTCCTTAGCCATAATAAATTGAATGAAGACCCACTAGGATGTTTTACCTAGCATTAAGCTTGGAATACGTGTCCATGACTGTGGTCTTATATATATTTTACAAGGAGTTTTAACCAGGGTTGTTACAGAACCCTCCCCCTTAGGGAACACCGTCCTCAGTGTTCAATGACGCCTATAACCAATAAGACTGTTGAAAACAAAACATACTGCCCATGGATCTTTGTAACATAGCTCATTGTAGTATTTACAATGACCATATGCTAAAACATGACAAACATATCGTTTACTGGAGCTTTATAACACAAGTCATTACGATATCTATAATAATAACCACATATACTCATGCACATTTGCTTCACCTAGCAAATAATAATACTTTCTATGGAGATTTATAAATCCAACTCGATGTAGTATTTATAATAATACACACATATACACATATGCACATTTTCTCAACTAGAAAATAAAAGGATACAATGCCTGCATCTGCAACAAGGGAATCTAGAGGCTCACACCTCCACCCTTGAAGTAATACCAAGATTCACCTCCTTCCCAGTATGTCCAAAATCCAGTTCCAAAGTCAAATCTGCATCTAATGTCTAGTGCTACAATCCAATGCCACTTGTCCTCTCAGTGAATAGTTACCAACTCATTTTTCTAGGGCACACTTCCAATATGCATCTGATTCCATATGGCAATGATAATGACCAAAAAATATATATCCTCAACCATCCCTTCTCTGCTACATAGTCCCTCAGGTAATCTCGTCACCCCCTTCTGTGAAGCGCACACCTTCCAAGTTTTGTTGGCGCCCCCATCTCGGGAAGTCCATCCCTTGGAAAGTATTCCTCGCATCAGAAGTTACAAAAACCAAGGCATATACCTACCTCAAAACCATCATACTAGTCATAGCATTCTCATTGGAATCAATGGACACTATTGGGTACCAATGTCCCAGAATGTCCCTACTCCTGAAATGCTTTACCAGCATACTTTTGCATGTTCCAATTCCTTTTGTTATTGCTAATTCTTGCAATCAGTTTCAATCACCCAGCCAACATTTCCATGCTTCATGTACCAAGAACATAACTTCCATTATATTTAAAATAAATTGAAATAAATTCACACCGTACCTCATTAGTAGCTCTTTAACAAGGTACACTTGAAATCATGTACTAGTATGCACTCCTGATCAGTTTCCACACTCGATAAACACCCAGTGCCTTCTTTGCAACCATGTGCACATACACATAGTGTACATCCCACACATACAACCACATACGACATACCACACCATGCAATACATGCACCTACACCTGATATAAAACACATACACCTACACCAAGTGTACAACACAACACAATACATACGCCTACATCTCGTGTAAACCACCACATAATACATACACCTACACCCAATGTAAAAAAAAAAAAAAAATACATACATTTATACTCGATGTACAATGCCACACAATACATTTACCTACACCTGGCATACAACACAACACAATAAATCTATACCTGATGTAAAACACCACACAATACATGTCCCTACACCTGGCGTACAACACAACAAAATACATGTACTACACAAAGTATGACACAACAAGTACAAAATTCACGTACATAGTACTGCATGCCTTCAAGACATGTATCACATCCACATAATATCACACATACACCAGTACCATATGTACAACATGTACATAGTACCAGCTGTACACTGCACCACTTGCACAACATGTGCACAACATGTACACAATGCCACATGTACATTGCACCACTTGTGCAACGTGTACACAATACCACATGTACATAGTACCACATGCACGACATGTACATGACACCACATGTACACAGTACCACATGCATGACATGTACATGACACCACATGTACACAACATCACATGCACGACATGTACACAAGACCATGTGCACACAACACCACATGTACAACATGTACATGGCACCACATGCTCACAACACCACTTGTACAATAATGCACACAATATCATATGCACAACATCCACACAACACCATATGTACATAGTCCCATATGTACAACATGCACACAACACCATACATACATAACACTGTGTATATAGCATGCAGCTAACACTCTATGTACACAACACTACATATTAAACATGCACACAACACCATATGCACACATCAATGCATATAAATCATGTGCACAATAGAATATCTACACAACACCGCATATCCAACATGTACATAGCACCATCTATACCCAGCACTGCATATACAACACAACACTATTTGGACCACCTTGTACATAATCATTGCATAAACAAAATCTACACACACTATATATACACAACACTACATGTGCACAACATCATAGATTCAACATGTACAACATACACAACATATGCATAACAGTAGTACTACACATTCAAAACCTACACACTGTCTCTAGAAAGCAACCTTGCTTCCAATATTTTATCCATGCTTGTCCTATCATGTCGCAGACCACACTTCTTTCATTCCGTTGATGTATCCCTTGGTATAGTATGTCCATAACATAGACGTAATATAGTCACATAATATCAACTCATAACCACATGATACTCTTCCCACTTGAATCCCACTTGATTCCTCATAGACATGAACTTCTTTATGCCATTCACCTACATAAGCAATCATTCCTCCACAAGAATGATCCATGACAAGCCTTTTAGACAGTGATATAGATACATAGATACATAGATACATAGATACATACATGTATTTATATATAAACACTAGTATTAAACAATCATGATTATGTTAGACAATGACATACATATATACATATAAATATTAGCATAAAAACAACCATGATTGATGACAACCTTGTCAGACACGACATACATACATACATTTACACACATATAAACATCAGCATAATCATTATCACAATGTAATTACTAGATATCATAAGGTCAGGGTTAAGAGCGCCATTTATCGATGCACACCATGCACAACATTGAGAACAATCGTTCCCAACATAGCCAAGGAATTTGATGCCTCAAATCCATTTGCATTCCTTTCTTGATTAACTTTCCCATGATTTTCCTGCCATCATTCATTTACACGATTGGACCCAACCAGTCCAACGTGTTGTCATACTCTTTCCTTCAACTTCCCTTACACATGCACCGAGCTTCATCAAGGTCTTATCTTACCTATTGGGTACCACATAGCTCTCCTCGAGCTCCATTAAGTTCCTCCTTCCCCAACCAATTCCCAAGAATATCAAAATCATAAAGGCAATAACGAGAATAAAAAAAGAAGAAAATCATGGAAAACTAGCAGCAATATGACACCACAACCAAAGTGGCATGTCCATGCACAAGACGCAAACAAAACTGCTATAAAGCACAACAAATCACGAAAAGACCAAAAGCATAAGATTTACAACAGAAGCCATGAATCAATCCCCATGGTTCCTAGGGAATTCTCAACCTGAGCCTTCTTCAATATTTCATGGCAACCTCTCTTGCCATGAAACTCCCTTCATCATACTTCCATTGACACTTAACTTTCAGTGCATAAATAAACATAATGATACACTAGTTACCTTACCTTGCTGCAATCGAGTCTTACTATGCACTGTAACATCACGCAATTGTTAGCTATATAAACACATAAACTATTTCCTTGGCATGCTAATACCAATCATGTTTCCTACATTGTTTACACATGCCAAACACATGTTCGAAATATCAAGACAATCATATCTATCAATTTGAAATCAAGCTTTACCAAGACTAAAAATCATGTCATAATCCATAGTCAACTCATAGTCATTAGAAATAATGCTACAACTGTCACCTACCTACACTCTAAGTACATATCAACTGTCTCAACACATATGTATTAGAGAAACCATCTCAAAACAAGATCACTTCAGCAAGAAATATTATAGACACATACTCATATTATGAAATTTATCAAACATCCAACCAATTTAATGTATCTCATGGGAGGCTATCTTGTTTGCACAATCAATCCATATTAACATGATATAACTTCACAACATATCAACTCAACCAAAAATAATATCATGATATACATAATTGTCACTAGTTAACATGTTAACATCATAAACAATTAACATTCATACATAATAATCACATCTACACAATCAATCTAGATTAGTATGACATATCACAACATTTAACTCATACCTGAATGTCATAAACCTAACCATTTGCATAGAGTTAACCAAATTAATATGACACATATAACATCAAGATCTTAACGTAATAACCTGAATCATCAAGTTACTATCATATAACAATAACAAGTTATACATCTTGCTCATCAACACCATATAATTTAATCATCAAGCTAACTATCCTATAACAACAACAAGTTAACCTATAACATACTCCTCAACAACATATAACCTAATCATCAAGCTAACTATCATATAATAGCAACAACAAATTAACCTATAACATACTCATAAAAATCATATAACATAATTAAGAATTTATCTAACAATAATAATAAAGCATACAACCACAGGTTACTATCGTTCATGACTATCTAATACATGTGCATATGAATATACTAATCAACTAGTATCTACCATGCATGCAACCACAACAAAAATAAAATGACAAACATATATATAACCCTAATTCATATAACAATCCATTAACTAATATACATGAATGCCAAACATACAATACCTGTATGACAACATGCTCTTGCCTCGAGGTCCAATGTTGCAACTTCACTTTAATGATATGCATCTCCTGCTCTATCTCATCCAACACATTATCATCATAACAATAATATCATGATGACCTAACTGCATACAATGACCTCATAATGCATGCATGACAACCGGCATCATGAAAATGCATGCATAACAACATATAGACACCGACATGCGTAACAAATTCATATACAACCATACATTGATGACGACACATTCCACAACAACACCATCAACCTTCACATGGCCACATCACTACAACCATGATCAACATCATGCAAATGCAACAATCACATGGTCTTACAACACAAGAAACACATATGCAACCGACATGAATGCATAACCAACACACAACCCGTCTAGTCCGAGGGGTGAACCATGCTTTGATACCACTCTGTAACACCCTCCTCCCACATCTACCCAGGTAACTGGTTAGCTTGGGTAAATATGTGATGAAAGGCTACTATGATTGTATTCAACCTCCTATGTGACCTTAATGAAATGGGATCGATGGAAACACAACATATAGACCTTCCACATTAAATATAGGACCCCTGCGAACCATCCCAACACTTCAGACAATTTTCCCCTCGGTCGCATTGAATTTTGTGATCCCTTGACCTCTGAACGCTCTCATGACATAGGCCTTCCAGCGTCTAGGAGGCTCTATACGCTCTCATGCTATAGGCATTCCGACGTCTAGGGACTATTTTGCCTAGTTCTATGCCACCATGCCCAGGATTTAAGCCACTTTTTCAGGCCCAAAGCCTAGGTCACTGCCCAAAATTTCATGACATCTCCAAAATAGTAAAATAACAAGGAAACAATGATGCTAAAGAAAATAGTTGAATAAGCATTTCATCAAACATATCACAAACATGTAATCTACAAGTGTAAACAACACAATTAAGCATAGGGATCTCAAACTTATCTATGAATCACTAAGAACCATTGTTCCATCATATCATTTGTTGAACTATCATCATATGTTCCATTCATTTACAAATAAAAACATGATGAGATCCATACATAGCTATGGTCATAAAACACATATATAACCAACATAATAGCAGAAGAAATACCAATGCAATCATATCCATATGATCCACATATAAATCAGCATAATACCGATAGAAATAAAAGGATAAATAACCTTCATTAATGATGCAAATTCCAAGCTTGAGATGGTACTACAAGGTTCCACCTAACCATAGAATCGTTGAGCCAAATGTCTCTTCATCTGTTCACCCCCATGCCATATTCCAAGCATGAATGTGGGACTCAAAATGAAAGAACCAACTAGGGCATACCAAGGCTAACCACCTCACCCTCATCAATAGAAACCAGGCTTTACCGTAGTCCATCCCAGATCACTATGACAACACAATAAACATGTCATAATAGGCTTTACCATGATCTCCACCCAATCACTAGGCCAAACAAGCATGGATGCCACTAGATTTATCCACCTACACTGTGAGGAATTTTCCTGTTTCCTAGTCTCTCAAGCTATACCACAATCCAAACCTGGATCACTAGGACCTAAATCAAGACCCACTCTCTAGGCTTTACCACATATCCCAAACCCAGGAATACTATGCCCAACAGAGAAAAACCATCTCTTGTTTGTAGCATATATCCTACCATTCACCGGCAAATATTCTTAGGCCCATCGAGGCAACACAATCCTGGCTTTACCACAACCCACAGTTTGGCTTAGGGATCAAGACGCCAGTGGCTTTATCGTGATCCACAGTTTGGTTCAGGGACCACTAGGCCATGTGCTCTATCATTTAGAGATCCACCTCACTCAGATTCAAACCCATCTGGAAATCTAGCTCAACCAAAACACGAGAACCCCATCACACCATGGCTATTTGGAAATGGAAAGGCTAGGCTGAAAACACTGTTACAACTGGAAAAACCCATGCCATAACAAAAAATAAACCACATGAAATACAATGCATGCAAAATCTAGCAAGGACGTTACACATGCAAATCGATACCTACAAAGAATATTGTTGTAGTTGCTTGATCATGCCTTTACCTTCTTGATATTTACTTCCTCTTGCCTTCTTTTCCTTTCTTGATCCAATGCAAAAATGCTCCAATAAAAATCTAAGTGTCCAAGAGTGAGATAGAGAAAATAACAAGATAGCTTGAAAACTAAACTGATAAAAGGTTACACTGACCAAGCCTGCCCATTAATCCTCATATGACTTTTTATGGATCAAGCCCCTATTTTCTTCATTTTCTATTACTTTCCTTCATTTTCCTCCTCACATGCAACCTGTGAACTTTTACATTATTTTTCTCCTATTTTCTTTTATTTTTCATAAATAAAATTGCAATTAACGCCTCATGCCTTTCCAAAGCCTTTGTTGTTGCCTTTGCCATTTTATTTAGCCATAATAAACCGAATGAATAGCCACTACGATTTTTTTCCCAACATTAAGCTTGGAATACATACCCCATGACCATGGTCTTATTGATTTTTACATGGATTTTTAACCATAACAATATTTTTAGCTGGGGAAGCTACATCTTGAGCACTATTTCACTAGTGTTGTCACTTGTGTCGCAAAGTGTATCTTAAGTGCCGCACTTGGAGTAAAGTATTATATTGTTATCGTTTCAATAGGAACAAGTTGATTGTGGGTGGTAAATGCTTCCATGTCAAGTGGTTGATCTTCTATAAGTGTGTGATAATGTTCAAGTCATGTTCTCGTTCCATCTCTTGCCTCTTGGATCCCACACTCATTTTTTAGCAATCGATCCTTCTCCAGTAAACCTTCTCTGAAACTCTCTTCTTGAACTGTGCATTGTCTAGTCTCAAGGCTCAATCAACATGTCGTGCTTGTTGGAACTATAAAATGTGCATTCAATACCTCCAAGGACTACACATTGCATAGTAAAAGTGCTCAAATGTTGCCTCATACAACTCAGAACTACAGAATTATGCCTCTGAACTAGTATCTTTCTGAACATTTCACAATCCCACTTTGCAATCTGCCTCCTTTGCTTTTTGAATTGTGCAATCGATCTGTGCAGACTCCCTTCATAATTGTGCATTTTGTAGTTACAGTGGGCAAGCCTACCTCACTATGACCCTCAATTATGCAATCCTACTTCTTAAGCCTCCAAAAATTCACATTATGGTATTCATCAGTCTTTTATCCCTATCCTTTGGAACTACGGACTTCATAATCCCTGAGCCTTCCTCCCTATTTAGTACCCAGTTCGAGGTCAATTGATGGATTTCACAAAGAGAGTTATAATAGAATATTTCTGACTGATGTTATCTTGTCATGAGTGTATTTCACTTGCAGGTACTATATCTTGAAATGAAAATATGATTTCTCAGAGAAGAGGAGAAGAATACTATGCTAGAAGACTCTTGGGATTCTGTGAAGACAAGATGATCACTAAACAGGAAGATGAAGGGACACTAGATTACGACAGAATATTAAAGTTAAAGATCACATAAGGACTCCATATCAATCAACCTCTTGGAGGATGAAGATGAAATACATGCAAGATCCATCATAAAGAAGTTAAAGTCATAACAACAGGAAGAGAAGACTAGCTTGGACATATCATCATGAAGATTTGAGTCATCTTTTCCCAATTCATGGCTTGTACAAGTGTAATCACAATGTCATATGTGTCAATGAGTTTTTCCACATGATGTGGAGTGTAATTATGTATTTCCTAAAATGACAAAAATGTAATGTGTGGAAGTCTAAGAGCCATGTGGAATATGTAAAGTCACATGTGGACAAATGAGTCATATAGAAGCTCAAAGGTCATGTAAGAATTTAAAAATTAATAGTAGAAGCTCAAGAGTCATGAGGGAGGTCAAGAGTCACATGGAAGGTACAGAGTCACCTTATTAGTTATAAATATACCCTAATAGCTCAACCAAAGGGGCTTTTGAAGTCATATACTTTGGAGAGCTACCCTTGTCTTCTCTAGCTTGGCATAAAAGAGAAGATCATCCTTTGGAGAAGCAAGGAGTGACTTAATGTTCCACTATTGGAGCTAGTGCCTCACCATTGTAACTATGTACTTGGGTATTTCACCTAATAATCATAAGCTCATTGAGCCAACACATTTGCATGCATGTATTGTGAATATTGTAAGACTATTATTTAGATGTTTGTGGTATATGTTATGTTCATAGTACTAAAGAAATTGAACTATTTCATTGGCTTGCATATTTATCTTGTTGAATATGTGTTGTATTTTCTTTAATGATCATTGTGTCTATGTGAACTATTTCTCTAGATATATAATGAATTATTTCTTGCTCTCATGTGCCTCTCCTAGGATATTACTATTACTTTCCTCATAGAGACTCACTCTCATTTCCCCTTTCATGAAAGTCTTATTTTATGCATTACAATTGGTGTTTCATAGCATCAACTTACTTGGTGATTTCAAAGGAAATATGTGTAATCTATTATGCTATTTATTGTGGCCAAGGAAAACCTTATATTTATGGTAGCTGGGTTAATACTATGCATTGGGCTCCTACTCCAAATGGTGTGAGTTCTAATTGGAACCTCACATTAGGGAGACCCCTTTGGTTGACGGATTTCCAACACCATCAATAGTTGGCGCTAGAAGGAGGGGCATATGACAAGTTGTGCCCATTGACTATGTTTTGAATCTCTTATCATAAATATATTTTTCCCAAATAATAATCCTGCAGTGTTTTTCTAATAGAACCATTCTTTCATTTCCCTTAGAATTAATTGATGAATTGTCTAATTTGAAGTTTGATGGTGAGGATGAAATATTCATATCTCAACATATATCTTTGTTTCTCAATTTTTTTGAATGTTATGAATCAATTGTGAAGATGGTTCTACTAAATTTTTCACCCTCACTCTTGAATGTCGAGTTAAGAAATGGTGTCATACTTTATGAGTTTCTTCCATTCGCTCATTCAAACAACTCGTTATGGCACTTCATCAAGCCTTTGACATGTATGACTATCAAGGTGTTTGTAAAAGGGCTGATTTGCTTAGAATGAAACCTGGGGAATCTATAGAGGATATTCTTACTCAATTTCTTCACCTACATTATGAATTCCCTGAGGGAGTAATTGTTTTGGATTTCATCATAGAAAAAATTTAGAGTTTTATTCTACTCACCTTGGGATATTTCGAAAATGAAGCCCCTAAATGATTCTCCCTCCCCAACATCTACAAACCACGAGAGACATTTAATTTTATAGGAGGAACATAATATTCCTTTTGTTCCTTCTCCTCCTTTACTAGTGTCGATTTGGGTGCCTCCTTGTGATATTGTCAAAGTTGGGAAATATGAAATTCAAATCCCTGGTTCATCCATTCAACCTCAATCCCCTTCCCATGATCTAGATTCCTTATTTAATGATCTTCTTGATAAACCTACTTCAACTCTTAATGATGTTCAAATGATTGTGCTAGGTAGTAAGCACATACAAGGTAGTTTCATTCCACGTGTAGAAGAGAAAAGTAATGAAGATATGTTCCATCTTCCTTCTCCCTTTTAGGATGGTGATCTTGCATTTTTGGCTTATCACCGATCTTGCAATATTGATAACCTGTCAAATGATTCCAAACCCTTCATTCAAGTTGAGACTTTGGACAACCATCACCATGACATCCATGTTTCCATTAAAACATGTGGTGATGGATATCCAAGTACACCAACTGATATCTTTTCCTCTTTTGAATTCTTAGATTTGCGAGGTATCGATTCAAAGTATGCTTCTCATAGCTTGCAATCTTCATTTATGGGATCATATACTCTTTCAATTCTGAATGATTTTGAAATTTGTTTGATTGATGTATCTTCAGTTATAAAATTTAAGGAAATAAGTGCTCAATCTTTTGAATCTTAAATATACCCTATTGAAGTAAAGAAAGTTCAATATAAAGATCATAGTGATATGCCTTTGTTTGATCATTATATTGATGAAGATTATGAAGATTCAATTCATATTCAACTTGACTCAGTTACAACTGACATATCTCCTCCTGCATCTTTCCATATTTCCCCACTTTTGACCCACTATTCACCGTACCCATAAATGTTGGATAAGTTTTTTACACCAAAAATTTCTTTAAATTATTTAGATCCTTATCTGGTTGGTCATGATTGCAACCAGGTACATGATGAGTCATAGGGTTTTCAAATTAGTTCTTTTGAATATCAATGTCTAATTGTTGAATGGTTATAACAATCTTACCTAGAAATCTCTGATGCAAATAATAAGTTTCAATCTTTCTTCATGTTTGCAAAAATTGAAAACACAAATGAATATACACTCATGAGCAACCTTAAATGTTTGTATTATCATCATTTCAATCAACAAGGTAACAATTGAGGTTGGTTAAAGCTAGTTATTTTGGCACATATTTTTGTTTATAAGAAAGAATTTCAATTCATTGACTAATCTTTTCAAATTGTTATCTTTTCTCTTGCACAATTCTTTATTTTTTTTTTTAATTGATTGCATCTTTGTGTTTGCACGTAGGGAGAAATTATTGTGGCTACATTCGAAATTTCACTTCACTTAGCCCTGAACTTCAAGCCGAATAGGTTAGGAGTAAGCTCATCTACATTTAGTTTCCCTTGAATTTCATCCACCCTCCATCCTACTCTCCATTAGTCGTTCCATGATTTTCTTGTTTCTTTTTATCACATCCTGCTTTCAGTTTAGTCCTCCTTTTGCTTTGTCCTTTTTTTTTTGTCTCCATGTTTTCTCATGTCTTTTTTGTTGTGTTTTGTTTAATAATAATTTGCATGAAAAATTCTCCTGTTTGGCTCAAAATACAATTTGGAAAATTTTGAAAAGGGAAATTGTGATGATGAGTAACTCTTGTCTAATCTCTGAGCCTCTTCTCTATTTGAGTTTATATATATTTTAAAGTCGAATATGTATGGATGGAAAATATGATTTATTTATGGTGGAAAGCATTTGGTCAAACTATTCATCTTATATATTTATTAGAACTTCATTCTATCTTAGCTGTGTATTGAATGGTGTTTTGGTATGTCAGCTCAACTAAGTAGAGAAGGGAAAGGAGAAAACTTTAAAATGAGCATATTAAATTCAATTATCTTTTAAATCCCTTAAACAAGGAACAACCTCTCATGATCTCAATAAGTCGGGATCCCTCTTCCACCCGTGCTATAAATTTAAAATAAGTGCTTAAAAGACATATTTAAGAAAATAAAATAAAGAGTGAAGAAGAGAAAGGCTTCTTGTGCATAGAGGTGAAGCAAGAAACTTTGCTGGGGTACTATTCAGGCTCGCTGGTAGTGAAGTGATGATTGCTTTTCCTTGAGGTGACTCCATCGAGGTACTATTCAAGCTTGATTGATCCAGGTGGCTCCAGAAAGACACACAGGACAAAGATGGTTCAAAAATCAAAGTGGTTGGAATGACTTCGAACCAAGACCAGTGCGTAGATCTTGTCTTCCTGATCATGGAGGTGTGAATAGTTCGTCAAACCAAGCTCGTATGCGAAAGATAGAGCTCTTCAAAGTTTGACATGACAGGAGAAAAGTGGGGCCCACAGTGTGCCACGTGGCATTGCAATAAGCAGGTGGGACCCACATGGCAACCCATCAACCATTGACGCTTGACATTCTTTCATTGGTCTCCTAAACCTGCATAAGAGACAAAATTCATTTTTATATATAGTTATTAATAACTATATAAAAATCCAAATATATATTTGTTTTGGGATCGGCGGCCATAACCCCCGCCGAACCCTTTAAAACCATCGCATATATGTTAAGACCGATGGCCATAACCCCCACCGGCCTTATCGCAAATCACATTAATAATATGGTTTCGGGATCAACAGCAATAACCCCCGCCGAACCCTCCTCCACATATCCCACATATACACATCAACCATATATTATAACCATATTACATTGTATTATGGGGTGGGCGCGGGCCATCGGTGGTGGACTTGGCCCACACCCTATCACCCCTACCTTATGTTGGAAATAATACTGAGAGGGGGGGGAGGGGGTGAATCAGTATTATCAAATCAATATAACTTTTCCATTTCCATATTCAGATTCATATACGCTACTTCAGTTAAGGAAAACCGCGTGTATACACAACTGTGTGTAATGCAACAAGTGTATATCCAGTAAACTTATAATTCAGTTAGTTGCTTCTTAATGAGTGCATCAGAACATTATTAGCACTATGAATAGTAAACAGGAGCAGTAAAACAGAACAGATCATCACACACAAGAAGCACACATGAACACCATGATATAAGGTGGAAACCCAATGTGGGTGAAAACCACCTGCTGCAAGTCATCTCTATATTCTTTTAATAAGATACTTCCTTTTACAATATTTATGTACTGGTGTAGTCTTATACCAGTACACAGGCTTCTACCTGTAGAAGGCTACAACCTTCTCTCGTTCTCCAGCTTCTCTTGGAAGGGAGCTGCAACCCCTTTAGCTCTTGTACTACCTGATCCTTTTACTAGTATGTAGGTGCTGGTCTACTGAATGATCCAACCTTTACTTGTTTTCCAGCTGGTACTAGAAGGGAGCTACCACCCCCTTTTCTCTTGTACTAGCTGATGTAGTAGTACGTAGGTGCTGACCTACAAAAGGCTACAACCTTCTCTTTTCTTCCTCCAGGTACCACGTTTCATAAATTTTCAGACTGGAAACTCCTGAAGCACAACAACATAATCTGAAGGCCACGTTTCATCCAATTTTCATACTGGACCCGCAAATATCATTGAAGCACACATTCAATCAACACTAGCATCATCAATCTCTGAATCACCCAATACTGAATCACTGAAACCTTATCAACAAACTGCAATCACCAGAACATAGAGCAGAACACAGAACTCTGCAACAACGTTCAGATCTAACTGTATCATCAAAAATCATGCATCAAAGTGAATACGATACTTGGAAGAGCCGAACCAGCATGTATACGCAACTTTACCAAAGCGAACCATCGTATATGTCATCAATTATTTACTTATAACTTCGCTGCATTTCTTGACTTAAGACATACCCAAATCATTACATATACAAGGGTAATACATAAGTTAGCAACTAGATCTAGTCCATCAGATCACATAAAGATAACTTATTATGATCCTGACCCATTATAGATCTCATCCATCAACACTGAAGCTAAACACAATCAATCAAACTGAATATGTAGAACACTAACACCAGTAGACAGTCATCATAACTCATCAGCAACCAAAACCACTTGTAACTTCAAACATCATAGCTCATATGGTATACACTACTTATATGTATCTAACCTGCGTATGTACACGCTTTTATCATAGTCAACCAACGTATACATCTATAAATATTCATTCATGATTTGCAGCTATTCCAAACTTGAGTTATACACAGATCATAATATTTACAGAACATTACATGCGTTAGTATACAGATCTAGACTTAACAAGATCAAACCATATAGAGATGTTTCATTCCAAGCCATTAGATCCCGATTTATCCTTAGATCTTGTTCTCCATCAACCGCTGAGATTCCTCCTTAGCTCAGATCAAGCAAGGTATCATGAACGCATAACCTGAATACTGGATTTCATACTTCATCAGATATTCAAGATTTTCTGAATGCCTTTGCCTAATGATCTTCTTCTCCTTTTATACTCTTAGGCCTTACTCAATACCATGGTCCAAAACCATTTAGAACCAATACTAGGGACCCAATACCTGGGTTCAACAATTCGGACGCAATACCAAGGTCCAAAACCATAGGTCTAAATACCACGGACCCAAAAATAAGCTTTCCCACATGTACGCAATTTTCCGTGCATGAAAGTGCGTGTATACGCATACGCGACTTTTGATCAACAATCTTGTGTGTATATGCGCCTTTGTATATAGTGAACCTGCGTGTATATCCTACTTGGTATATAGCGAACTTGCGTATATACGTGACTTGGTATATAGTGAACCTGCGTGTGTACACGACTTTGTATATAGTGAACTTGCGTATATATTTTTGTTTCTTTATTCTTTGTAGTTTGATCATCAATTCTTTGCTACTGACCTGCTACACTATGATATGTCATTTGTGTGAGTTGCCATCAAGGACAACACTTGTATCATAATGCCAGCAAACTTCCCCTTTGAACTTGATGGCAAAGCTACCTTGTCATACTGAGAACTGTCATCTTAATGAGTTGTCATTGTTCATTACATATGAACTGATTCCTTTGAGTTGTCTTGCATCCCATGTATTCTGTTACATCTGATATCTCTTTTGTAGATTCTGATACCAGATTCATCTAGTTATATATAAGTGAGTTGTTCTTCTACGAGTGGGTTGCCATCAAGTACAACACATGCATCATAATGCCAACAATCTCCCCCTTTAGACTTGATGGAAACAACACCAAATCACTCTCCCCCTTTGACATCAAGGGCAAAGGGCGGGCCAAGATATTCTCTTTCCTCGATAAACATTTAGTTGTCCATACTCCCCTTGAGTATCTACTGAAATCCATGAATGAGCTCCCCCTTTGTATATGCCAAGGTGTACCAATCTGTCCATGCTCCCTCTCAGTACATGTTGAAATCTCTGCTTCGCTGAAGTGTGTTGTTCATGCTCCCCTTGACTATAAGCAAGGTCTACAAAAGGATGTTCTACAAGAAGAACATGACTCTATCATAAATGACCTTCCTATCACCAAAGGCTCATACTTACGTCCATCCTCCAACCAAGTGGGAATATACCAATATTGACTCATTCACCCAACCAAGTGGGGATACGCCAGATACCAAAATGTTTGTACATGACTGAAATATTACATCATCCTTCCCATGCATAGTGGGGCGTATAAATT
>APFE030737856.1:117832-240294 GCA_000404065.3 Pinus taeda | reverse complement strand
CATTAACAGTTTATATTCATTACCTCGTTCATCTTCATCACTGTTTGATAGACCATCACTATCTTCATGAGTGTAGTAGCTTTTCTTACTTGCACTTTGTTTCTTATTCCATCTAGCAGGTTCCTTTCCTTTATCCTTATAAGGACATTTGCAGCATAATGACCTACTCTTCCACAAGCAAAGCATTTAAGAGGTAACTTACCTCTGAACCTTCCAGAACCCCTTTGAAGATTTCTGACAAAATTTGATTCTTCTTCTTCTTCTTCTGGTACGTGACTTGCTTCATAATAATCTCCTTTGCCTGACGCCTTGAAAGCAGCTTCTCTTCTATCTGATGGACCTCCCTTTCTCATTTCATAAGCAGTTAGAATTCCATGTAGCTGAGACATAGTAAGAATTCGTAGATTTTCCTTTTCTTCAATTGCAGATACTTTAGATTCAAACTTGGGGGACAATGACCTTAGAACCTTTTCAACCACAATAGCCTCTTTTATTTCTTCACCCAAATTTTTCATGCAATTAACAATCTCATCTACCCGAAGAAAGTAGTTAGCCACACTTTCATCATTATACATCCTGAGATTCTCATACTGAATCCTGAGAGTTTGAAGTTTAGCACGCTTTACCTGTTCATCTCCTTCGTAGCTCAAGACAATCTTGTCCCATATTTCTTTTTGCTGATTTATATTGCATAACTTTCACAAACTCTGTTTGAGATAAGCATCCCAGCAAAGTATTGACTGCTTTAGCATTTGTTTCATATTTCTTCTTTTCAGCCGCATCTGTAGGAGTAGCTGAAGGAAAATTGTAGCCTGTCTCTATGATATCCCAAACATCTGTACCAAGAGATTGAAGATATGCAGTAACTCTTACCTTCCAATAATTGAAGTTTGTCCCATCAAAAATCGGTGGCCTGATAGATGCTTCCCTCTCGTAGTTGCTCATGATGAAAGATCTTCTTCAAGCGATCAAGCTTCTTCAGAAGGACCTGCTCTGATACCAATTGTTGAAAATAATATTGAGAGGGGGGGTGAATCAGTATTATCTAGTTCTTTTAACAAATCTTCCTTATTACACTTTGAATTATTTTTGCATATCAGTACCATAAAATAATGAGCAAGAAAAACAGACAGTCACATCAAAGAACACCAGATATAAGGTGGAAACCCAAGGTGGGTGAAAACCACCTGCTGCAATATGTCTCTATCTTCTTTCAAATTAGAAACTCCTTTTACAATGGTCTTGTACTGGTGCAGTCCTTTACTAGTACGCAGGCTGCAACCTGCAGAGAGCTACAACTCTCTCTCGTTTTCCAGTCTCTCCTGGAAGGGAGCTACAACCCCCTACTTCTTTTTAAGGACCACTTTTCATAAATTTTCAAACTGGATCCATATACATCAAATGATCATCAAGTACATGTAAATTACACAGTCAGCTGCAGTAACCATATCAACAATAACAGAATTGAACCCAGAACACCTTATCAACAGAAAAATTCAGTCAACAGAAGATCTTAAGACAGATACGCAGTTTTCCTTTCACTGGCCTGCGTCGCTACGCACTTCACCCTCTGCTTCTCTGTGTATACCCGTAGAGCTCCTTCTGCTGCACTGCGTGACCACGCACTGCTTCTTCTACTGCGCTACGTACAGTACGCACTCAGATGCACTATCGCGCCGCATACTGTCATAGTGGTACGCACCCAGAAAGTCTATCGCGCCGCGTACTTTTACTGTGCGTACGCACCTGAACCACTGCTGCTCTACGCACCCATGCACTGCGCCTTCGTCGCCTCTGCGTACCCACGCACTGTGCCTTCGTCACCTCTGCATACCCACACATTGTGCCTTCGTCGCCCCTGCGTACCCCTGATTAGGGCCGAAATACAGTCAGATGCTCAGATATGATCTTGCGCTCGAGAGATCACCCTTCACAGATTCTCTTTCAACTTCTCTTTTATAGATCAAGCTTTTAAACCGAGAACCCAATATTTCAGATCTTAAGATATTCAATTCTCAAAAGATAATTAAGCCAAATGATCTCCTTTTCTTTATATAGGCAAGCTCTTCCTTAAATCATGGATCAATACCACGGGCCAAAACCATAATAATATAATACCGTCAGCTAGATACCAAGGGTTAGACATAAGAAAACCCACGTGTGCGCGCTTTTCTACCTTGAAGAGTGCGAACTGGGGGTACGCACGTCCTGAATGGCTGACCTGCGTGTCTGGCCGCGGTCCCTGCACGGCGTACCTGCGGGTACGCATCTTCTAAACCGTTCTCCTGCGTACTCCTTAATTTTCATCATATTGAGAGCCTTGCCATGGGTGTTGCCATCAAGTACAACATCTGTAACATATAACCTCATCTGAAACATAATGCCAACACTGAGGGATCATTTCCTTAACTATTTTTGCATCATTGATATCTCCGCCTTAGTTGTTATAAAAGGGGCAGCACCGCTAGCCCGGAGGGGAGGATCGACTGTCATTTTTCTATGTAACTTTTCTCTGAATTTGAGACTTTGATCATCAACTCTCATTGTGAAGTGATCCACTGTAATTGTGTTTAATGCATTAATATAAACCTGGTTTCTGTTTCATCTTTGATCCTGGAATAATCTCAAGCAATGTGTCCCTGGAGACTAAGGGCCCAACCCTGGTGGAACACTTGCTCCTGTACTATTACCTTTCATTTGTGCGTGGTTTCCATTATCAGCTTTGTTCGATAATCTGATATGTTTTGTTATTTTACATCACAACTCTGTTATATTTGATTTATGTTTGACTGAGCAATTTCGTTCTCTGTGACAAGAATGTGGTATTGTTCACTCTAGCTCTGTAACGCATTTCTATTCCTTTAATCATTAATATAATATTGCTGGTCCTTATGGAATGTTATCGCTATTCAATTACAAAGTAACCATGTTGTAACAGTCATAAGTTGGTATTGTTGTATTCATCTATGGTTTACATTTAATCGCGATTGTTGTTCAACTAACATTGTTGTTCCATTACAAATTACAATCGTTATTCTTTATAACTAAGATTGATATTAGTGGTATCGAAATTAGATTGCTACTTTTCTCAATATTAAGGCGTGTCGTGTGTGCTATTTCTCTTGGTTTATCATGCACTTACCTTTGGCTTTGAGTACTGTTCTATATTTCATTGCTAATCAGTTGCCATTCCATTTCTGTGTGTTGTCTAATTTATTCTTAGAGTAAAGATTGCTACCTGATTTTTGTAGGATACGATTGCTGCACTTATTTCTGAAGATTAAGGTGATGTTGTTCATAAGAATTAGTTGTTGTTACATTGTCTAGTTGATGTTCCATTTCCTAGTTGTTGTTCCATTTCCTAATTATTTGCGTTATCATTGCTTTGGTGTGCAGAATGATCTGAAACTGTAGTGGGCATTGACATTTGTTGTCTAGTCCCCAGATTGATGATCTGTTCCTTGATTGTCTTTAGTTACATCGGTTTATAGAGGGATGAGTTACTGTTACTAGACCCTTGACTGATAAATTGCTTAGTTTCCTGAATGCATTATTTCAGCCTTGAAGTGCTTTACTGTAAGTAGATCTTGTTTTAAGTATCCATTTACTCATGTATTTTGAGCACTATACTACTAGCATTACTCTGACAAATGACAGCCTCAAACTGAGACACTCTTTGAAATAACAAAACGTTCCTGGATTGACAAGTTAATGTGAGGTAATTAGAGGTGAAAAAGACCCTTTTTATGACTTGACATTTTGGCGTCGTTTCCAGGGAAAGAGTGTAGCCGTTTGTCTCTCTTTTCAAAGTAGTGTAAGAGCCTGATAGGAAAGAATTGGGTTTTAAAAATGGAAGGTAAGAACCTGCGTGTGGAGTATGTAATACCTTGCTCCCCTACCCGCTTTCTTGTAGATTTGTTGTTGTTTTGTTTGGGTAGAACTTAGCATTTGATTTGTGTGCATGACTAAGCAGAAAAAACTAGAAAGGAATCCCAACCCTCTATCCAAGCCTGACAAAGATAAGGGGCCGGTGACTCTTGGCTGATCGACCTTTATAGATGAAATCCTTAAGAAAGAAGAATCTCAGCCTTTAGTAGGACCTAGAAAAGTTGCTTATAGACAACCTACTAGTTCCCTTCAGGCCACAGGATCACCATCTGTAGCCTTTGCTGAGGTGCACAGTCAAACCGAAGAGCAAAATTTTCAAGAAATTGGAAATTCTAGCCCAGAACCATTGCAAGAAGGGAATCTTAGCAACCTCTGTGAAGGAAGAGGAGAGACAGGAGAAACTAAAGAACCAAGATCTCCTCTTGAGGTAATTCAGCCATTAAGTAGTCCAGACAAGGGAAGTGTTGCGAAAATCATTTATAGCGAAGCTAAAGAACCTGAATCTCCCTAGACATTAGGTACTATCATTATCCCAGATAAAGGAAGTGTTGTCAAAGCCATTCCTGTTAAATCCATTGCCCCTCGATAACCTAGGAATACCCTCCTAGATATCCCAGAAGGTTATTGGCATATATTTGACCAAATGGCCCAAAACCAGCCAAACACCCAAACCTCTACACTGCAATACCCCATTGTGGATACTGTAGCTAATGCACCTATGAAAGCAATTCCTCTTCAACATATCCCCACATTTCATGGCCTTTCATCAGAGGATCTGGATGCATTCCTGTTTGAATTTGATGTGCTGTGTAGAGGATATGACTACACCACCAATCCCCAGAAACTGAAATTATTTCCCTTTACATTAAAATGGATTGCTTTAAGATGGTTTATGGGATTGGGAGGTGGTGTTATAAACAACTGGGATGAAATGAAGGAGTCTTTTTTAAAAAAATATTAGGATTATTGTAGGTCTAGAGAGTTAAAAGATGAAATATTTCAGATGGTAGCTAGACCAAATGAAACATTAAAGGAGCATGTTGAATGTTTCCAGTATAATCTTCAAAGATCTCCTTATGCATCATTATCCTTACCTGATAATGTATTAAAAGCAACGTTAATTAGGGGAATGAAAGAGTAGTGGATTGAAACATTAAATATTATGGGAAAATGAGATATTTATCAGGAGAATTTTGCTGACATTATTAATCTATGTATCAGGAGCTTGATAGGCAGCACAAGACTAAAACCAGTAGAACATGATCGGTTTGCAAGAGATAATAGAATTCCAATAGAAGGAGTAACTCGTGCAGAAATTGGAAATTTAATAGAAAATTTAAAACTGATATATAAGGACATTGACAACACAACTTGATATTATGCAGGCCAAACAAAAGCAAGCAGAGGTAGAATAGAATTTGGCAATCTTCTGTCCCCGATGTAGGAAGAAACATAGCCATAAGGAGTGTCCATTAGATGCAGTCCAAGTTTGCGCCATTTGTACAAAAGACCACTCTACAGAGAACTGTCCCTCACTTCCTGGGTTGAAAGCGGTATATATGGAAGCAGAAGAAGAGCCAGAATTGGTGTATCTACTCAATCAACACCGTCAATGGCAACCACGACAATCAGGCATGTTTTCAGATCCAGCTTCTTCTTTTCAGCCTCCATAATATCATGCCCAACAATATAATACAATGTGGCAAAATCAACCTCCCTTCCTGAATTGGTCATAACACTCATTCCCTTCATCATCTCCATGGACGAATCAATCAATCCAACCCAATTGGCCGAATTTTCCCTATACCCCAACATATTGGCAAAATAATGTATATCTAGCACAATGGACCCCTCCTACTTCACAGAGTTAAGCCTGGCAGACAAACTGGCAAAGACCGATGAATCAGCCAGTAGGAACCATCCCACTCCCTCAACCTACACTGCCAGCCTTACAACAAAACCCCCAGCCTAACTTAAGACCACAACTCCCAGCCAACCCAAACCTAATCCGAATAATAGACCGGTCCAATCTATTCAAATAATTGAAACACCAGAAATAGGAACTGATCTAAGGGAGTGTAATGACCTTCAATTAAGATCTGGGCACATCATCGAAACATAGGGAGATAAAAAGCTCAAAGTGAAAACCAGTTACCTATAGAACAACCCCCACAAGAAGAGGAGACCAGACAACAAATCCATAATCAAGCAACCACATCCTCTCCCCCATTCCCAGAATGATTAATTATACCTCGACCTATACAATATCCTGATTTTGACATTCTGGGAGAACTAAAAAACTTGTACATAAAAATTCCATTCCTCCAGGCCATTCAAGACATCCCAATATATGCAAAGACTATCAAAGAATTATGTATAAAGAAACCAAGGAGGAACATAACAAATAATCCAAGAGTCCAAGTAGTTGTCACTCTATCCGACTTATTATCAGGAAAAGAAACCCCTGTTAAATACAAAGACCCAGGAAATCCAATAGTAACCGTGCAAATCTTTGGTCAAACCTTCTCAAATGCCTTAGTTGATCTAGTAGCTGCAATCAATATCTTAACAACTACCACTTGCCAAAAACTGGGCATTACATCAGTAGAACCGACCTCTACTTTATTAGAATTGGCTAACTGATTTGTGGTTAGGCCTGAGGGCACACTACATGATGGCATGGTATTCGTTGACTCCTAGGAGTATCCAAACGACTTTCTGATAATAAACCCCAAAAACCGACTTGATGGACATCCATTTATTTTAGGCAGACCTTGGCTTGCAACTGTCGATGCTTATATTGGCTACCGACAAGGCAATATGACCATAACTAGAGGGGAAAATATCAAGAACTTAGCTTTATACCCTCCAGCGCAGCCAAGTGTCGCAATAAAAAAAACTAACAAGCATCTTGTATCATACCTCACCGAAAATATTAGATCTCCATTAACTATAAAAGAGGCCCTTGATTTCAAAGACCAAACAGAAGATGATGCCATTAAAAATTTTATTAGCCAAGCTAAACCCAGATCCCACATACAATGTCATATGATAGAAGCAACATTTGATAATGAATTAGAAGAAGATCCTCTTAAAGATGCATGCGAGCAAACAATACCCACTACTTCTGTTTCAAATAGAAAAATTGTAGAAATTGAGTAACGAAAGACTTTAAACATTAATGCCAACCTGACTTCTGAACAAGAAGAGAAGCTCATTCAACTATTGAGGAAATATAAAGAAGAATTTGCATGGGACTACCCTGATATGAAAGGAATTAATCCTCAGTTATGTACACACCACATTTACATAGAAAATGATGTGAGACTTGTTCGCCAACCGCAAAGGAGACTCAATCCTCATCTAAAAGACATTGTGAAAGCTGAACTTCAAAAACTTTTAGATGTCAACTTTATCTACCCTATCTCTAATAGTAAATGGGTCTCTCCACTTGTTGTGGTACCAAAGAAGAATGGAAAGTGGAGGATTTGTGTAGATTATAGAGAGCTAAATAAAGCAACACAAAAGGACCACTTTCCCCTTCCATTCATTGACCAAGTATTAGACACTTTGGCAGGAAAGAAATTATTTTCTTTCTTAGACAGCTTCAGTGGATACAATCAGATTCAGATTGCCCCTGAAGACCAAGACAAAACCACTTTTACTTGTCCTTGGGGAACATTTGCCTACAGAATTCTACCTTTTGGCTTATGCAATGCTCCTGCCACATTTCAGAGGGCTATCCTTAGTATCTTTTCAGACTTAATAAATGAAGGGCTCGAAGTATACATGGATGACTTTACACCATACGGAGATGATTTTGACCCAGCATTAGACACACTGGAAAAAGTCCTACAGCGCTGCATTGCCACTAGGCTTTGTTTGAGCCATGAAAAATGTTATATGATGATGAATGAAGGACTTATCCTAGGTCATCATATCTTAGGAGCTAGCATACAGGTAGACCCAGCCAAAATTCAAATAATTTTGCTAATTCCTACTCCTACCACTCAGATAGAGGTACGCAGTTTTGTTGGATTTTCTGGTTATTATAGAAGGTTTATAGAACATTTTCACATATTGCTACTCCTCTATATGCACTGACAAGAAATGTTGATTTTCTTTGGACAAAAAAATGCAACCGTGCTTTTCAGGATCTGAAGAAGCTTGTGTCCATAGCTCCAGTCCTTCGAGGACCAAATTGGGACTTGCCATTTCAAATTTCATCAGATGCCTCAGATACAGCTATTGGAGCAGTCCTTGGGTAGGAAGAAGACAAAAAACCATATGCAATTTATTATAATAGCAAGAATTTATCTCTTGCTAAATTAAATTATGTTGTTACTGAAAAATATTTTCTAGTTGTAATACATGCTGCCAATAAGTTTAGGCATTACATTACTAGATATCCTGTTATCTTGTATACAGATCACTCTTCCATAAAATTTCTAGCAAATAAACCAATCACAAATGGTAGAATAACTAGATGGCTGATTTTATTGCAGAAATTTGATATTACAATCAAGGACCAACCTGGAAAAGAAAATCCTGTAGCTGACTTTCTCTCACGAATGCCAAAACAAGTGGACACAGTAGTAATTGAAGATCAATTTCCAGATGAGCATTTGTTTGCAGTCACTATTAAAACACCCTGGTCTGTTGATATTGCGAATTACTTAGCAGTAGGTAAGTTACCAAAACATCTGACCCCCAATGAACGAAAACAGATTGTCTAGCGAAGTGCTCAATTTTCTTAGATTGGGGGCTACCTATTCCATATAGGGGTAGATATGCACATCAGGAGATGCGTTCACGAGGAATAAATTTTTGATATTTTAAAAGCCTGTCATGACGGACCATGTGGCGGACATTTCGTCGATAGTAGAGCTGGGTATAGGGTCCTGCAAATAGGGTATTATTGGCCCACAATCTTCAAAGATGCAAAGAAGTTCATTCAAGCCTGTGACAACTGCCAAAGAGCAGGACGCCCTGGTTAGTCCGACGAAATGCCCCTGAATCCACAACTAGTTCTTGAACCATTCGAGCGATGGGCCCTCAATTTTGTTGGACCAATTAACCCATCCTTGAACCAGAAAACATATATTTTGGTAGCAACAGAATATGTTACCAAATGGGTTGAAGCAGAGGCATTGCCAAGGTCTACAGAGGATTCCGTCATATAGTTCATGTTCCATATATTTGTGCGCTATGGGCTTCCAAGAGATATAATTACAGACGGTGGACCACAGTTTGCTGGTAACAAGATTGTTGCAACACTCAAAAATTATCATATCCAACACAAAATCACCTATCCATACCACCCACAGGCAAATGGTCAAGTAGAAAGCAGCAATAAAATAATATAGGAAATCTTAACAAAGACCATTGCGTCACATAGACGCGACTGGGCTGCAAGACTATCAGAAGCCTTGTGGGCTTACAAAACAACATGGAGAAGCACTACCAACTATTCACCATACCAATTGGCGTTTGGAAAGGAACCCATTTTTCCCATAGAATTTGAAATCCAAACACTACGAATTGCACAAGAAGTCATCCTAGATTTAAACGAGACACAAATTAATAGATTACAACAGATCAATGAGTTAGATGAAATCTGGCTCTCTGCCCTCTAAAAAACTGCATTAATCCAACAGCAGTGAGCTAAATGGCATGATGCTCTCATTAAAAATAAAGTCTTCCGCGAAGGAGATTGGGCGCTTTTATACGATTCCAGGTTTTAGGATTTTCCCGGGAAACTTCAGACTCGTTGGTTGGGGCCATATGAAATCCAGAAGGTACATGATAAAGGCACCCTTACTCTAACCACCATTGACGGATTTGGATATACCTTCAAGGCAAACAGCCACCGAGTTCGACTATATCATAAACCACTTACTTGGGAGTCCTTCTACTGGCAACTACGCAAAGATTCCGACATGCAAATTTTGGGGGAGGAAGAGAAACCTTCCTCACCTGTGATTCATTAAGTGATTCAATCCTTTTCACATTTTTTACATAATTCCTTTGTTAGCATAAATTACTCTTTGTACATATTTCTTTGTATTTTCACCTTACAGCATCTTCACCATTCTGCTGTTCTTTTTTAAAAAAGGGAAACAACACTGCCACTTTTGTTGTTCCTTTTCTGAAGGGACGACACTTTGTGTGCACTTTTGTTGTTTCTGTTGTTCCTCTTTCCAAAGGAATAGCATTTTCGTTTTGTTGTTCCTTTTTCAAAGGAACAACACCCTTTGTTTCAGTCGTTCCTTTCTCACTTTCATTTTGCCGTTCTTTTTCCAAAGGAACAACACTTTTGATTTTTGGTGTTCCTTTTCCAAAGGAACGACATTTGTGTTTTCTGTTGTTCCTTTTCCAAAGGAACAACACTCTTGATTTTTGCTGTTCCTTTTCCAAAGGAATGACATTTTCATTTTCTACTGTTCCTTTTCCAAAGGAGCAACACTTTTGATTTTTGTTGTTCATTTTCCAGAGGAACGACATTTGCGTTTTCTGTTGTTCCTTTTCCAAAGGAACAACACTTTTGATTTTTGCTGTTCTTTTTCCAAAGGAACGACATTTGTGTTTTCTTCTATTGCTTTTCCAAAGGAGCAACACTTTTGATTTTTGTTGTTCCTTTTCCAAAGGAATGACATTTGTGTTTTCTGTTGTTCCTTTTCCAAAGGAACAACATTTGTGTTTTCTATTGTTCCTTTTCCAAAGGAACAACACTTTTGATTTTTTTTGTTCCTTTTCCAAAGGAACGGCATTTGTGTTTTCTACTATTCCTTTTCCAAAGGAACAACACTTTTTGTTGTTTCTTCTCCTTTTCCAAAGGAACGACACTTGCATTTTCTGCTGTTCCTTTTTCAAAGGAACAACACTTGTATTCTTTTGCTCTTCCTTTTTGAAACGACAACATTCTCGTATTCGTTTTACTTATGCTTGTTCTCCTCGCTATTCCAATTTAAATATGCTTGTTGTTCCTGTTGTTTCAATTCTGTTGGAACACAACTATGCACTTATGCAATGGATACAAAACTACAACATACTAAAATCAGTGAATTATATAAAATCGCTAGTTGTTTTTACAAGAAATTGCTTTGAATTGGTAAGAGGAACAAGGAAAGGACACAATTATCCATTATTTTTGTTGTCATTATTCTACTAATACTGATATGATTGGTTATCTTTATCATGTTGGTTCTTTTTAAATTCTCATAATCTTCTTTGATCATTATTAAGGAATAAGAACAAAGGGTTTGTATTTTTCTATTGAGATGTTAAGACTTCTTCCACCATTCCTACTCTTAAGAAGTGTTGAACCACCCTTTGTGTATAAATAGGGAGTACTTTATGAAAAAAAAAGAGAGAATTTTTTTTTTATATAACTTATGGGTTGTCAAATGCAGGATAGGGGGTCTCATCAAGAACCAGCCTACGATCATAAGGAAGAAAGTGAAGTGGCATTCCCACTATGGCCACCACACCAGGGATATGATCTAAGACGCACATCAGAGGAAATAAAGAGCCCTTGGAATAGGAGGTCCCATCATGAGCCGACCTGCCCACCTTTCACTCCTTCCTGGTGAATGGAATTATGGCTAACTGGTCACCAAGCCAGCATAATGGCCTACATTTTGACATTGCACAACACTTCCTAAGCATATGCAAAGGATCATGGTTCCATGGGTGAAACAAACAACTCTGTCAAGGTTATGGACACCTGTCGGCAGCAGAGCTCTGTTAATGGTATTGAAGTCACATTCCTTATACACCAATAGTAATCATCAACACCCTTATGTCTCTTATACCTTTGTAATATGTCACATAAGATTATGTATATCATTTCTCCGAACCATTAAACACATGAAAATCTATTATAACCAATCATGACAGAAAAATTGATAATGACCGCATTAGACTTTGTATGCACGTCAACTGTCCTTTCCTCCCAGCCTCACATCATATCACAACAGTCTCTTATTTGTTAAGCGATCCGACTATACTCCTCGATTTCGGCAATCTTCTCCTTTTGTAACACATGGCATTTTGGCATACGTTGTTCCTTTATGACTCTATATTTTGGTAGTTCAGCACGCCGCTCCCTCATTTGATGGTTGAGGACGACCTATTACATCGCAGGGGGAGGCAGGTAACCTCATCATTTGCTGGTATACGTGTTAGACTATTAGTTGGGAAATTGTTTACTTGGGAATGGCAAGGCTCAACGGTATATTGTTTTTCAATTTGCATGGCTTGCTGTTCCTAAGCCATTTCCGTAGTATGCTCTGCGACAATTAGTAAGTGACTCAGGATTTGAGCGAGTCCTGCTATTTTGTTAGCTTCTCTGTGTTCTAACAGTTTGAACATCCTGCTGTTCCATTTTCCATCTCTGAGATTTTACAGTGAAGTCAAAAGCATGGGAGAAAGATCAATTCGGAGGGAACCACAGGTATTGACAGTCTCTAATGTAGCACAGGAGATCCTGGAAAGGGCAGGTTGGTTAGTTTATCTCAATCATTTACAGGAATCCAACGAGACCATAGCAATATAATTCTTTCAAAACTTGTAAGAATATCACTCCATAGTAAGGGGGAGACACATAACAGTCACTGATGACATAATTGCAGAGGTCTCGGGACTACCAGCCACTAGATCTGTGTGGATGTTAAAGAAGGAGAGACTGCAAAAGATCATAAAAATCTTCCAGGATGAAGTCCAGAACCTCAAAGTCAGAGGAAAGGGAGTTCCACCAGCAGCATTAGGAGAGCCGTGGGAAAAATTGGCGAAGATCATCTAGAGCTACATCACCTATGAAGGCAAGAAAGACGTGGTAAGACCACGACACCTTAAACTTTTAGCTGTATTAAAACAAAAATGCTTTGTAAACTTACCTGCATTTTTAAATTCATTACTTCATGATGTTTCCTGAAGCATGAAAAAGGCACAGCATGTAGAATCAGTAGTAAGTCACCATGGGATGATACGGTTGATAGTTAGCCATAGCCTCACTCAGCAACAAAGCAGCTGGGAAGAGCTAATTGCCATGATAGACGGGGGATTGACTATGCCATCCCCAAAACGTAAGCATGCTACCAGTACGCCGGATAGACCATTGAAACGGAGGAAATCAGTAAGGTTGGCATGGATTAGAGGGCGGCTGGAAAATTCCCAAGGGGATACTAGCCAACTAGTGGAGATAGATAATTCAGGGGATGAGCAACCCCTGCAATTGGAAGGAGAAGAGAATGAGAAAGGATTGGAAGGAAATGAGGAAGGAGAAATGGAGGAAGAGATCGAGCAACCTGGGCAGGAGGAGGAAGAAAAAGAGCAGCACGAAGACAACCCATTGCAAAATCCATTGCAAGAAGATGAACTGGCCAAAATTCTGGCCAATATGGGCGAATATGCCCAACCTCTTAGTCCGCCAGGCCTCCATGTTGAAGAAGAACCAAACGAGCATTCTTCTCAGGACAAAAATGCACCCGAAAAATTACATGATGAGGAAGTAGAAAAAGAGAATCAACCTATTCATGTTGAAAGTATGACAGGAGAGAAAAGTGGTATAGGGGAGGAACAATCGGTTCCTAACCAGACTACACTGAAAGAATTTCAGGAAGAAGAAGGGGTGGAAAAAGAAGTCACCCAGGAAATAACAGAATCAGCTAGGGTTTTTACTCCTGAGCAACCTGAACAGAACAATGAAGGAGCACCCCAAGGAGAAAACCAAGGAATTGACCAAGATAACAGTCCAGGCCCGAGTAAATAGACAATTGTTCCTTCTAAGGAAATAGAAGAAATTAGAAGATTACGGAAAGAACAACAAAGATTCCTGAATGTGATAGCTTGACTTCGACAACAAATCAGGGTTTTGAAAATGAGGAAGACAGTAAAAAGGACTTCGGGGGTGAGACATGCAACCACTCCGGCAAGTTCCCTCAAGAAAAAGGTTCGGAGGACTCAAGTCCACCCTGCTGTTCAAAACCCTGTTGTGGAGCAGTCTACTGTTCCAAACCCTATTGAGGAGAAGTCTGTTGTTGCAAACCTTGTTGAGGAGCAGTCCGCCATTCAAAACCCTGTTGAGGCAGTCTGACGTTCAGAGGAGTAGTGTACTATTCAAAACCAAAAGGAAGAGCATTCAACTATTACCCATGTTGAAGTACAAATAGATGATATATCGGCCTGTGACAAAGAAGTGCAGACAGAGGCACAACCCTACGAAGAAATGTGAACCATAAACACGAGACGATGCAATAAGAAGATTCAAGTGAACCTTCTGCTCACCACTACCATGTGGGACAGTGATCCGAGGACAGTAACCCTACGAGAGGGTTTGATGCAAGCTCAACAAGCAGTAGAAAAACTTACAGAACAAACAGTTTCTCGACAAAAGTATGAAGAATTACAACAACAACTAAGGAATGTCAATCTATCCGAAATCCAGGCCTTTGAAGGATGGTGAAAGGAAGAAGAAAAAGTTGCAAAGGTAACTCATAGGTTTGATATAGTTATCAAGAAGATGGATACCTTATGCTCTTTGTACACTGACGTCCTAGCATGTAGAGCCCCTGCTAAGAATTATGCCTTGTTTTTAATGGAACGATATTTGCAATTGAAAATAAAGGCTGTCAGAGCAGGAGCCCCTATACAAATTAATACCATTGATGATTTTATAAATTGTTGTAAGCACTATGGAGTAAAGGTTCAAAGATTATTGTGTGAATTCTATCTACATAACCTTGTGTTAGACCAAGAGACATAGTAGAACCCCAGCCCTTTTGTTGGGGATATCCAACTGCAAGCATTTATTTTGTTTGGAGTTAATCAAATCAAATGGCTTAAAGCCTATGATGCCTTCCAAAGGCAAGAAAACAGATTAGACTTATGGGTAAGAGCTGAGCCTAGAAATCTAGTGCAGTTGTGGAGGAAACATAGGAACCTCATGGGGACTTCAAGCGTGATTGAAGCATTAGGACCCATTCATACAGCAATCAATCGGCAGGGAATATAATACTTTTTCACTATTAAGGACCTTGCCATTGATGCAGCTAAATTTCGATGTCAGATCTCTAATCCGAATATCCAACTCAGGGAACCATTGAATTATGAGAACTTTAAGTTAGCCACCGATCGCTTGAACCTCTATGGTGAATTTATCTTGAGAGTAGGGCCATCTTGGTTAGGATATAGGTTCTGGAGTCCGATTATTTGGCACCCTGCACCTGGATACCAAGCCCTTTATGAGATGCCTAAGGGTCAGACAACCCATCTTTTTGAACACCTAGTTAGGCATCATGGCTGTAGACCACCACATGAGATCCCATCTCCAGCCTACTCTCTCACTGCCTTACATGTCAACTACAATATTTTCATGAGGGCATGAAAAAGGGTAAGTAGGGGGGTGTGTGGAGTCCTAAAGAAGGTATTTTTTGTTGATTATTTTGGCATATTTTCATTAAAACTCACAGCCCCTTTGCATCATGAACTAGGTAGATAATAAGAAACCATGACAAAATCTGTAGGATTTATATGCAACACGAAAACACTGATAATTTCCATTTCTTATGCAGGAAAAAGGAAAAATGAAAGATTGTCATTCCAAAGAAAAAGACAGGGCCAAGTTAACTGTTTTCCCTTTGGTGGGGAACCACATGCAAACAAGGAAATCCAAATTAAAGCATATCAGCCAGGGAAAGGAAAAGGAGCTATCGACTCGGCGCAAGAAGACAAATGGATAACTGGGAATTAACAGTTTGGCGAATCCCTCAGGATCCTTTGATCCTGAGGGATCGCTGCCTTAACTATTTTTGCATCATTGATATCTTCGCCTTAGCTATTATAAAAAGGGTAGCACTGCTAGCCCGGAGGGGAGGATTTGCTATCATTTTTCTATGTAACTTTTCTCTGAATTTGAGACTTTGATCATCGACTCTCATTGAGAAGTGATCCACTGTAATTGTGTTTTAATGCATTAATATAAACTTGATTGTTGTTTCATCTTTGATCCTGGAATAATCTCAAGCGGTGTGTCCCTGGAGGCTAAGGGCCCGACCCTGGTGGAACACTTGCTCCTATACTATTACCTTTCATGTGTGCGTGGTTTCCATTATTAGCTTTGTTCGGCAATTTGATATGTTTTGTTATTTTACATCACGACTCTGTTATATTTGATTTATGTTTGACTGAGAAATTTCGTTCTCTGTGACAGGAATGTGGTATTGTTCACTCTAGCTCTGTAATGCATTGTTGTTCCTTTAATCATTAATATAATATTGCTGGTCTTTATGGAATGTTATCGCTGTTCAATTACAAAGTAACCATGTTGTAACAGTCATAAGTTTGTATTGTTGTATTAATCTATTGTTTACATTTAATCATGATTGTTGTTCAACTAACATTGTTGTTCCATTACGAATTACAATCGTTATTCTTTATAACTAAGATTGATATTGGTGGTATCGAAATCATATTACTACTTTTCTCAATATTAAGGCGTGTCGTGTGCTATTTATCTTGGTTTATTGTGCACTTACATTTGGCTTTGAGTATTGTTCTATATTCCATTGCTAATCAGTTGTCGTTCCATTTCCGTGTGTTGTTCGATTTATTCTTAGAGTAAAGATTGCTACCTGATTTCTGTAGGATACGATTGCTGCACTTATTTCTGAAGATTAAGGTGTTGTTGTTCATAAGAATTAGTTGTTGTTACATTCTCTAGTTGCTGTTCCATTTCCTAGTTGTTGTTCCATTTCCTGATTATTTGCGTTATCATTGCTTTGGTATGTAGAACGATCTGAAACTGTAGTGGGCGTTGAAATTTGTTGTCTAGTCCCCAGATTGATGATCTGTTCCTTGATTGTCTTTAGTTACATCAGTTTACAGAGGGATGAGTTACTATTACTGGACTCTTGACTGATAAATTGCTTAGTTTTCTGAATGCATGATTTCAGCCTTGAAGTGCTTTATTGTAAGTAGATCTTGTTTTAAGTATCTGTTTACTCTTGTATTTTGAGCACTATACTACTAGCATTACTCTGACAAATGATAACCTCAAACTGAGACCCTCTTTGAAATAACAAAATGTTCCTGGATTGACAAGTTAATGTGAGGTAATTAGAGGTCAAAAAGACCCTTTTTACGACTCAACAATACTATATCTTGGCATGACAAGATGCTTTCTCATAGAGGAGGAGGAGAAGATTATGCTAGAAGACATTTGAGAATTTGTGGAGAAAAGATAACCATTGAACACAAAGATGAAGGGACACCAGATTTTGATGAAAGATTAAAGTTCAATATCACATAAGGACTCCATATCAATTAGCTTCTTGGAGGATGAAGATGAAATACATGCAAGATCCATCGTAAAGAATTTAAAGTCATAGCAACAAGAATAGAAGCTTGGCTTGGACATATCATCATGAAGATTCGAGTCATCTTTTTCCACGTCATGGCTTGTAAAAATATCATCACAATGTCATATGTGTTAATGAGTCTTGCCACATGATGTGGAGTGTAATTATGTATTTAAAAAAACGAAAAAAATATAATGAGTGGAAGTCCAAGAGTCATATGTGGAATATGTAAAGTCACGTGTGAACAAATGAGTCATATAGAATATCAATGGTCATGTAAGAATTTGAAAATTCATAGTAGAAGCTTAAGATTCACGAGGGAGGTAAAGAGTCACCTAGGAGGTGGAGAGTCACCTCATTAATTATAAATACACCCTCATAGCTCAAGCAAAGGTGATTTTAGAGTTATAGACTTTGGAGAGCTAGCCTTATATTCTCTAGCCTGGCATAGGAGAGAAGATCATCCTTTGGAGAAGCAAGGAGTGACATAGTGTTCCACTATTGGAGCTAGTGTCTCACCGTTATAATTATGTACTTGGGTCTTTCACCTAATAATCAAAATCTCATTGAGCCAACACATTTTCATGCATGTATTGTGAATACTTTCAAACTATTCTTTAAAAGTTTGCAGTATATGTTATGTTCATATGTACTAAGGAAATTGAAATATTTCATTGGCTTTGATACCTGCAAAGAATCCTATTGTAGCTACTTGATCTTGCTCTTCCTAACTTGGTCCTTAGTTCCTCTTTCTTTCTTTTCCTTTATTTATCCAATGCCAAAGTGCTCCAAGAAAACTCTGAGTGTTCAAGAGTGAGTGAGAGAGAGAATAATGCGAGAGCTCCAAAACTGAAATGACAAAAGGTTACACTAACCAAGCCTGCTCACTAATCCTCAGAAGCCTTTTTTTCAATGAGCCCTTTATTTTCTTTATTTTCCATTATTTTCCTCCTCACATGTAACCTGTGACCTTTCACCTTCCTTTTCTCCTAATTTCCTTTATTTTCATAAATAAATGTGCCAAAAATGCCATTTTTCCTTTCCAAATCCTTTTCCATTTCCTTTGCTAATTTCCTTTAGCCATAATAACCAAAGTGAACAACCACTAGGATGTTTTTCCCACCATTTATCTTGGAATACGTGTCCCATGACTTTGGTCTTATATATTTTTACATGGATCTTTAAGAGCACCAAGGCTCTTAAAGAACCCTCCCCCTTGGGGGAACACTGTCCTCAGTGTTCAATGACACCTATAACCAACAAAACCGTTGAAAATGAGACATATTTCCCATGGATCTTTATAACATAGCTTGTTGCAGTATTTACAACGACCATCTGCTAAAACATGACAAACATACCATAACTAGAGCTTTATAAAACAACTCATTACGATATTTACAATGATAAGCACATATACAAACATACACATTTTCTTCACCAGAAAATGAAAGGATACAATGCCACAATATGCAACAAGTGAATCTAGAGGCTCACACCTCCATCCTCAAAATAATACCAGGATTCACCTCCTTCCCAGGAAGTCCAGAATCCACTGCAAGGTCAAATCTGCATGCAATGTCCAACGTTATAATCCTACGCCACTTGTCCTTTCAGTGTATGGTAATTGTCTCATTGTTCCAGAACACACTCCCAATGTGCATATGATTAAATCTAGAAATTCTAATGACGAAAACAAATCCATCCCTAACCTTACCTTCTCTGTTATATAGTCCCTAGGAAAATCCGACCACCCCTTATGTGCAGTCACTCACCTTCCAAGTTTCTCGACATCCCCTATCCCAGGCGATCCATCTCTTGGCAAGGCTTCCTTGCATTGGAAGGTCAAACAACCAATGCATATACCTACCTAAAAACCATCCTACCAATCATAGGATGCTCATGGAAATCAATGGACACTATTGGGTACCAGTATCCCACAATGGTCCTATTGAAGTGCTTTACTAAGATATTGTTGCATGTTCCAATTCCTTTCATTGATTCTGCTAGTTCTTGTAGTCAGTTTCAACCACTCAACTGGGCATTTTTTTGCTTCATGTACTAAGTGTATAGCTTCCATTAGATTTAAAATAAACTGAAATAAATTCACATTATACCTCATTAGTAGCTTGTCAATAAGATACACTCACAATCATGTTTACTTACTGTCACAACAAGTAAAACTAATGGTTTGATCAAATCATTGTGAATAAACATATTGCATCTAGTTAGCTCAAAAACAACAATAATAAATTAAAATCATGAATCACATGAAATAATCATATACCATAATCATAAATCACATGTAACCATCACAAATCAGAATCATAGATCACATGCATAATAAAACTAAAATAAAATATCGATACTTATCCTTCATCGATCATTACTTTTGCCTTTGTTCTTTTTGTATACACTGAATCTGTTACCACACCCAGGAAACACTTGGTGCCTTCTCCTCAACCATGTGCACATACACATAGTGTGCATCACACACATACAACCACACATGACATACAACACCATTAAATACATGAAACTACACCTGACATACAACGCATACACCTACACCTATTGTACAACACAACACAATACATACTCCTACATTGAGTGTACAATATAACACAAATACGTACATAGAGTACAACACAATGAATGCATATGTCATGATACCATGACTACACAATGCACATACATAATACCACATGCCCACAACACATGCTGTACACACACAATACCACATGTACACCAGTACCATATGTACAACATGTACATTGTACCACATGTACATAGCACCACTTGCACAACATGTGCACAACATCACATGTAAACATCACCATGTGTACACAACACTACATGTACACCAAACCACCTGTACAACATGTACACAATACCACATGTACACAGTACCACATTCACATGTACACAACACCATATGCACAACATGTACACATCACTATCTTCACACAACACCACATGTACAACATGTACAAAACACCACATGCTCACAACACCACTTGTACAATCGTGCAAACACCATATGTACATAGCACCATATGTACACAACACTACATATCCAACATATGCATGACACGATATGCACACAACACCTTATATACATCCTGCGCTTAGTACAACATGTACACAACACCGTATATCCTACATGTACATAACACCATCTATACCTAACACTACATATGAAATATGCACACAATACCATAGGTAAAATCACTGAATATAAAATATGCACAACATATACAAAACAATAGCACTGCACTAAGACCACACTGCCTCTACCAAGCAACCTTTCTTCAAGTGTCTCTCCTCCCTCCATGGTTATCATAGCATGTCATGGATCATGCTATTTTAATTTCATTGATGTATCTCTGAGCATTATCCTGTCCATAACATAAACATATACATAGTATAATCACATAATACCAATTCGTATACACATGATATCGACCTCAGAGATCTCGTAGGATACTCTTCCCACTTGATTCCTCATGAAGCAGGAATCTCTTTGTTGAAAAATCTAGGGAATTTAGAATTAAGGTGATTCTTCTTAGCATGGTAACAATTTGTGGAGTTTTTTTACAATTTTATCTTAGCTTGATCTTCTTTTAATTATTAGTGGGTGTGTTTACTTCATCAAACTGCTATCAAAAACAAAAGAGACAAGAACAAAGATAATTGGCTTTCTGCCAGAGCCAAAACCTCTCCTTCTTGGAGAGGAAAACCCGCACAAAATTCTTCTTATAGATATTCCAATGATGAATACCAAGACCATAACCCTTGACCTGCTATGCCACTACAAGACCAAGACATCAATCTATTTCTCTGTCACTGTTGAGATCAACATCATCACTGCTGCTATACTGATTTCATCACACTACTACTACACCTTTACCAATATCATCCTTGCTACTCCTTCACCGAGATCACCATTGATGTATTTACATTAAGATCACTATTGTAGCAACACTAAGACCTCCACAACAGTACAAGTGAGATCATTACTATACCACCGAGACAATGAGATCACTGAGATATGAGAGTAATATCGATATCAAAATCATGATCCTATAACTACCATGATTACATCTATGCCAAGATCAAGACCATGCATGAGAATGTATCACAAAGATCCCTCCTTATCATGAAATATTACTATTGTGATTATAGTAAGCATCAAGTATACGACTGAGATATGAGTCAACATATGTTGTGTTTATATCGAATGTCAATATAATTTTAGCTGTGATTTAAAGTATGTTGAGAGGGTATATGTGCTTACTGTGGGATCATCTTGAACCTCTCTATTGAAACTGTAGGATTTTCAAGACCATAATAATTATGCCAAGAATGTATCCCTTATTAATTCTTGCAACCCTAGTCATTGTTTATTATGTTGATACCACAACATAGATATCACTTGGATTAGTATGTCGAGGTTGCTAGAAGACAAATCCAAATTTTCTCACTATGATATACTCTGAGATTTTTCTTGTCACAATCATGCTGAGATTGTTAGTACTGTTGTAGGATTCTGGAGATCTTCTTTCTCACTGGAAAACGATGACTATGATCCATTTCACTGAAATGAGCACCACCGAGGAGGAGAGGACTATCATTGTGATCATCATCGAAATTGATGAGGTCTTTCGAGATTTTGTACCCAACCGAGATCTCCTTCCTTGTTATACAGGAATAGTGTCCACTCAGATGCTACTATTCCCACTAAGATGGGTGGCTATCTTAGAAACAAACAATCAAAGTCTACTATTGATTCCTTTTATGAAAATAGATGAGATGAGAACAACGAGGGCCAACCTGAGTCTTGCGCTTGATTTCCTCTCCTTCTTGATAGAGTTTTTCCGCTTTCTCTTTGTCTGCTTAGCTTCAAAAGGACCTGTAGAATCACAACAACATACTACTATGCAAGAAACAAGGATCTAAGTTCATAAATAATGCAGGATCAGATGTGCATTAACCATATACAAGCATATATAAACAAGTACACAAGAATATGGAAGGAAACAAGAATAACTTTATTCAAATGAAAAGTAGCAAGAAGATTACAACCATGTGCTCTGACCTAGCATCATCTTCGAGCTAAGAAGCCCTTCTTCACCTCAAGCAAAGCTAGATCACCCAACACTGTGAATGTACACTAGAATACCAACAACACTTCTCTATAAGATACAAAATTCCAAGCTCTGGATCTCTGTGATGAGGGATCCATATATAGATGATTATAGAGAGGTGAGTCATCTTTTGGGATCTTGATTAGTGTCTTCCTTCTGATAGTTCCTACTTCCACTTGGAGAATGATGATCCCTTACTCATCCCTGGTCGAAAATGGAGTGGCAAGTGTTAGAAGGGAAGCTTCTAGAAGATTCCATGATCTTCCACCTCGCATTTTTGTCCCTGCCATTTGTCCATTCTCGACCATCGCACCCTACAGAGGAGAAAATCAATATGCATCACACCCTGTACATTGGGAAGGTGATATGTATCGCACCCTCTGCATTGAGCTTTCAGTATGGTCCAGTTTTGACCATTTATGAGCAGTTTTCAGTGGAGAACTTCTGGGAGATGATGTAATCAGTTGACCTTGTTCCTTTTAGTCAGTGAAGCAAGACTTTTAGGGACTTAAGAGCCCTCAGTTTATGGAAATTTATGATTAGGGTTGAAGTGCCTAAAAATTTATATAACAGTTGCCCCCTAAATCATGAGGTCATTAATATTTTTTGATGTCGGTTGAAATGATTTACTATGAGGATCTGAAGTTTTTCCGAGCTGGGAGGTGACCTGTAATAAGATACAATACAAACATTATTTGACAACATTTTTTCATGATCTAGCTGAGGCGGGCATTCCCATGCTCATCTTTATAAACTCATTTTCATGTACATAGGACATACGATCGCCTGTGTGACATACTGACGATATGGACACATCATCCTTTTATTTGGATGATCATCTGATCGGAAATGATGTCCACTAGATGCTTTTATGTTCCTGAATATATCGCAGCCCAGATGGATGAAACTAGATCCGGGGTCTTCAAAACTCGTTCGATCTTCACCTGGAGTACAAGTCGATCCATGTGAAAAATGTTTTGGAGTCGAACATGGAAAGACATCGCCTGATTACTAGCCAATGATGTAAGCTGTTAAAAGGCGCGAGAGGAATCACCAATAATGAAAATGACCCTCAAGGTACTACAGTACAATCCACATGGTGTGAAAAATGGACTTAGCATCGAACACCACATAAAATATCTCGGTCGAAGGCCATTGATGTAAACCTGTCACCGACAGTGAGAAACTTTCCATTGAGGCATGCAAGCTTCAAAGTACTGAAAGGGTTGTTCCTAAGTCAACTTCTTGGATAATGAGTTGTTGTCGACAAGAAATGACCCGTCACAGGAGGGCCTTAATGAATCCCACATCAATGACACAGAATGAAGCAAATGATTTTGGAGGTGAAAACAAACTGACGATACAGGGTTCAGGGTGGCGGGCATGAAGGAATGAAGCATGAATGTATTGCAGTGGGTGAGACACAGGTGAATTTTCTGAATGACTTCTCTTGAACATATCGGCGACACTGACGATGGTTTGGTAGCATTAACCCTAAATATGGATGCCGTGATGGACCAATGGTGAAGACCAGTGAACGGAACAACCCAACCCGGCATGGATGCGGAAGGAAAATGTCATGTTCAAGAGCGACTTGCTACCAATAAAGTTTTTTCTTGTTTTCTTCCCAATCTTTCCCAGTCATTGTTGACCAGTACCTCTTTATTTTTTTCAAGCTTGAGGAGGATAACATATGCTTGTTCTATAATCCGCCCTTCGGGAAAACCTGTCACTATATTTTAGCGAGTCTAGCGATAGTGAAACTCGTTCTCGTCTTGTTGGATGAGTTTGTCGCTATTTGGTTTTAACGAGTTTAATGAAAAAGATAACTCGGTCTCTTTCAATTTTAGATAGTCTGAAAGAAATGGAAAGAAGACTCCGAAGATCCTTTTTCGTTGTATAATCCCTTAAGTCTGAAAAAGCATAAAATAATACAAAAGAGAAGAATTTTTGATAGTTTTAATGAGCCGAACAAGACAAGTGCTTGATATTTTTGTGTAATAATCCCTCAGGTCCAAAAAGATTAAAATATAGAGGAGGGATAACACTTCCGATGCCTTTTAACGAGCCGAAGAGTCCAATCGCTCAACAATATTTTCATATTTTACGAGTGAGGTGAAAAGAACTTAAAGAAGACTCGTTTTTAAGGAACGAGTGATGGTTTTGGGTAGTAGCTGATTCCAGGTAAGATTTGGAATTTTCCAATCACGGCAGTGTTACAAGGATGGCTAGCAGAATCACTCTTTGCAGATGTTCCTTGAAGGGGTAAAAAATCATATGGGGGTGAATGATCGGCTAAAAACAGAGTTGAGGTGATGGCGAGAACACGACCAAGGCTCAAAAGCTGGAGATAAGGCATTCACAATGGTTATTTACCTGTTCATTTTTTAATGAGCTTACACACGGGGAGAAACACTTGCTCATGACTTATGTTTATTTTTTAACGAGCTTGAACTATGTGCTAAAACTGCTCGTGGAGAGTTTATTTTTTAACAAGCTTGAACTCCTGTGCCAACATTGCTCGCCAGTCGTATGATAAGAAATATCTCATTCAAGATGCTATTTTGAAGTGGCTTACATCTCTCAAGCTTTGCGATGGATCCTTTCTTTATGCAAGTTAGGAAACGACTAGCCTTACGCGTTTAAAGGGTTAGAGGTCCTACAAATTTAAAAAATAAATAGTCGCTCTTCCCTTGCATGCGGAAAGCTTTGCATGCCCCCAGGTATAGAAAAGTCGAGTTTCCAGGTTACCCTTCAATTTGCAGACAAAACATTTTTTCTATCGGGAAAGGCCTAGCTTCTAATGGACGTATCTTATTCTAGTCTGTTCCCATTTTCTTGTGAGGATGGGTTCGCCAGACTAGTCATATATCCTTCGTCAAAACCTATGCTATACCTAGAGTTTTTCTGCCGAAGCAGACCAGGGTGCATGCCCCCTGGGTTTCAGTCACATATTCCTAAATCACTCGCGCTCATCAGGTGGACGGACTAGAGATCGATGAGACATTTCTTGCGTGAAAAGACCATTTGGGGGCGACATTTGACTATTTGCGATGTGTGATCCGGGGAATGACATTTGGTCCACGAGCTTGACCATTCTGCCTTCGTGCGGAAAACAAATTACTCTAAAGAGTGAGGGGACGATGGCTCCCATGCAATAAATATATTCACGTCCAAGGCGTAGATTATAATCTAAAGGTCCTTGAACTACCATAACGTTCATGTGAACAGTTTTCCTTCTCAAAGTAATGGGCACATTTGGAAGGATCCCTAAAGGTTGACTGGTTCCCTTGTCGAAGCTGTTAGATTTCTCATTTCAGGCAAAAGCGATGGCGAACCAAGCGCTTTCCAAGCAGTTGAGGAAAGGATACTCATAGAAGCCCCTTCATCAATGATGGTACCAACCATGACCATTATGTAAGATTGTACAATGATTCTAAATGGTACAGTGGCTGGTAAACGGGGTCTGCCTAGTAGATTCTAGTCGAAGCAACTAGGTTGCTTGGTGGCAGGACTGAATAGACGTTCGGATATGACTCTGATGAACTTCCTTCCTGTGGTAAAGGAATGAGAGGACAACCCCCAAGTTCATCGGTGTCGGTGTTGATGAAAAGAATTTGAATGGTGTCATTCTCTTTCTCTTCAATGACGGTATCATTCGAAGATAAACACTTTGAAGGCAATACCGGGTCAACTGCCGTATCGACCCTTTGACTTTCGTCTGGTATGGATTTCGATGGTTCATTTTCAACGATAGGTGCTTCGGCTGACCACAAGGATGGGCCATCCGGGTTTTCAACCAGTGGAGGGCTCGGCAAGAGATTTTGATATCCAAGAGGAAGTCGTAATGGTGAAACCGGACGATTATCTAAAACTCTTTAAACCCCTTCAAGGAAGGGACAATGGTGGACGGTGTGATCGCCTTCACACAACTTACAAGGAAGTTTAGGATTCCTTCTTTTTCCATGTGCTTCACTTTCACTGGTTGACAGTGAGCATTCAACATGATCGCTAGAGGTTGATGCTATCGGATTGTGCAAACAAGGGGACCAGTCCCTTAAGATCTGAGGGATGCAGGTACAATCTTGGTGATAGTGGTCTCCATTGCAAATGAAGCAAGGAGATTTAGGTTTTGACTGTGTGGTGTGTGGGATTTTGCTAGATGATACTTAGTTGTTCCCTTTTGATTTTGGTTCCTTTTTATTCTTTTCCTTTTTCTCTTTCTGCTTCTTCTTCTTCTCAGTTACTTTACTTTTAGCTTTATCAGCTTTATCAAGGGAAGAGGAAGGAGGATAGGGAGAATCAGATGAAGTAGAAGGTTGGGAGGAAATTCTAGTATGGTATAGTTGCTAATTAGACTGTTCAGGAATTACGGGATTCTGAACGACAGAGGTAGAGAAGAGCCAGACCAGAAAACCAATTGTCAACCCTGGAAGTGACAAAGTGGCCATATGGGGTGGACCAACATCTCCCCAATATAGGAAGGGACTAGGATTTCCTTCACAAGGAAATTCTTGGTTGGTAGACTCCATTTTCTCAACCTGAAGATCAATGGGGGAATTTGTGATGTTATTCCGATTAAAATAAATATTTAGATGCTTGGACACAACTTGTTTTTTCAATTTTAAAGAGTCGAGAAAAAACAAAAGATGACTCTAGTCACCTTCGATTTTTATTGAGCTTGAAGTGATAAGCGCTCAGAGGACCTTTTCCTTTAAGGAGTCTAAAGAGGAGAAAAATGGACTTCTATGGAGATCTAGGCAGAGAGGATTACCAAACCAATCATAAAAATGCATAATACTTTTTATAGTATGGCAGTCAATCTTCTCGAATGTTGTGTTTGGTGCATTACAATCGATAGGGCTGCAGACACGGCTTCCTAAGGATAAAGGATGCAACCTATTGTGGTCTCCCAATATATACGGGACGATACGTTGAAGCACAAGTTCGTATTGGCACTTTCCGTCTCAGAGTGGAGGAATCACCCAACCAGCACCGAAAGCAACAGTTACCAGGCTTTACGACACCAGAATACATCTCTAGCCTAGACCTCTAGATGTTGTGCGTTAAGTTCCAAAGCGTTGTTAGATTCATTGGATTTATTTTAAGTTGATCTTTCTTAACAATTTGCCTTTCAGGTTCACCACATGATGTATTTATAATTCCTAAAATGCAGTCTAAGATGATAAACAAACGTTTTATCTTCTTTCAGCAATGAAAATCCTAGCTACTAAAGGGAAGAAAGTCAAGCATCTTTTCTTCATAGAGCACAGAGCACATGCTAATATGCATAGTCCTAAATCAAGCCAAGCATTCAAAATGAAAATGCACATGCATGCATTTGTTTTTCAGCTCTCTTAATGTGTAAATGACGCTAAGAAAGCTATGCGCAAAACTGAATTACTTTTAAAGCGACTGTACTCAACAAAATTCTTTCTCAAAACGAAGTGAAAGAAAGAGAGACACTTTGTGATTTTGAAATGGAAATTGCTTTTTGACACTATAAAACTTAGTAAATCAAATCCTACGCAATAGTAACCATATAATCAACTATCTAAATAATGGAATTGCTTTCTAAAACTGAAAACGATAGCTACGACAATTTCAGATCTAGAGATGATAGTTCGACTATGTTACTTTTTGCAAAAGAGATCTAAAACGACACATAATACATAAAAACGTTTATAGTTCTTTCCACTAAGGAGGTGGAATAATGCAAGGGATGGGGGTATTCACAGAAGTAAATTGATTACAGATAGCAAAACTCATGAATGAGACTGAAAACAATGAGAAAAATCCATAGTCGGAGGGTAACTTCAATCCTCCCTGACCATCGCACCTGTTACACAGTGAACTCAGTATGTAGCGCACCTACTCCATTCGGGAAGTGCAATGCATACATGTTGCCTTGAAGGCAGGGTGTGATGGTAGCAGTGCGAGACTTTGAACGTGATTTCACTCACAGTTTGCAATCTAGGTTAGGTGTTTAGGCTGAATAAGAAAAGATCAATGTATGTAAAACACAGGGGTGATCTAAGAGGATACTAGAGCCACCACTCAGGGCAATTAGATTGCTTGCAGATCTATTATTTAATTCATAAACAAAACATGGAGATTGACTGAAGCAACATTGATCTACTTTGCATATATATGACAAATGTCGTTCGAAGGCTAGCTGGCTTGACTTCAAGCTCCGTCTGTATGTTTATAAAAGAAACAAGGATAGATAGGCTAACAAGAATAAATGATATTTTATATAATGTTAATATTTATATTATATATGATATTTGAATATATAGTAGTTAAATGGGTAGATAATAAGAATATTTACCATTTTATTTATTCTAATAAATAATACTCATTAATATTAATCTTAATATAATGGTAAATATTGGTTATTAATAATATATTAGTTAAAAATGATTAATAGGGTAAATATATATTATTAAGGAATATATATTAATAAGACTTTAGAATATTAATAAATAGATAAATAATAAATATAAAATAAAATAGGAATTTAATTAAGTGTTCTAGATTTAAAAATAATGGGTATATAGTAATGATATTTACCATTATATTCTAATTATTTAAATAAATAAATAATATTAATATTATATAAGGGTAATGGTAAATAAAGATATTAATATTGATAATATTAATATTAGTAATAATAATATTTACATTAATAAATAATATAAATAATATTATATATAATTATGATAATAATAATTAAATACATAAATAAAATAATTATATAAAATTTAGGTCCCTCCCCTGGGATCTGGTCAAACCTAGCTATTAGAGGTCCAGTTAACCGTTACTCATTCAATTTTAGCTGTTGGAATGGCATGTTGTCCCTATTTAACTCATCGCTCAGATTCGATCTTCAACTTGTCATGACGATGAACCACACTGGTTGGTTCGAAACATGTCCACAAATGATTTTTTATGTGATTTTACCGAAATCATTCTCATAAACAAGATTATGGATCACAAAATTTCAGATTCTTTAAGTAATCTAGTCGCTCCCCAGCGAAGTCGCCATTTTGTTATACGGGAATAGTGTCCACTCAGATGCTGCTATTCCCACTAAGATGGGTGGCTATCTTACAAACAAACAATTGAAGTCTACTATTGATTCCTTTTATGAAGATAGATGAGAGGAGAACCAAGAGGGCCAACCTGAGTCTTGTGCTCGATTTCCTCTCCTTCTTGATAGAGTTTTGCCACTTCTTCTTTGTCTTCCCAGCTTCAAAAGGACCTGTGGAATCACAACAATATACTACTATGCAAGAAACAAGGATCTAAATTCATAAATAATGCAGGATCAGATGTCCATTAACCATATACAAGCATATATAAACAAGTACAGTAGAACATGGAAGGAAACAAGAATAGCTTTATTCAGATAAAAATTAGCAAGAAGATTACAACCATGTGCTCTGACCAGCATCATCCTCCAGCTAAGAAGCCCTTCTTCACCTCAAACAAAGCTAGATCACCCAACACTTTGAATGTACACCAGAATACCAACAACACTTCTCTATAAGATACAAAATTTCAGCTTCTAGATCTCTGTGATGAGGGATCCATGTATAGATGATTACAGAGAGGCAAGTCATCTTTTGGGATCTTGATTAGTGTCTTCTCTCTGATAGTTCCTGCTTCCACTAAGAGAATGATGATCTCTTACTCATCCCTAGTCGAAATTGGAGCGACAAGTGTTAGAGGGGAAGCTTCTGGAAGATTCGATGATCTTCCACCTTGCATTTTTGTCCCTGCCATTTGTCCATTCTCGACCATCGCTCCCTATAGAGGAGCAAATCAGTATGCATCACACCCTGTACATTGGGAAGGTGATATGCATCGCACCCTCTGCATTGAGATTTTAGTATGGTCCAGTTTTTACCATTTATGAGTAGTTTTTCAGTGGAGAACTTATGGGAGATGATGTAATCAGTTGACCTTGTTCCTTTAGGCAGTGAAGAAACAATTTTAGGGAATTAAGTGCCCTCAGTTTATGGAAATTTGTGATTGGGGTTGAAGTGCCCAAAAATGTATATAACACATGGCATGCTAAGACATACTAGGTACTAAGGATGTGTAGGATGTTACAATGTTCCAACATGTCTCAAGGAGCATTAAGGGAACAAAAGGGATAACTGTTAGGAAATTATATATTACGGAGCAATGGAACACATAAACTATTGCAAAAATATAAAAATAGAAAATGCATAAAACAAGAGAGACACAGGTATATATGGTTCACCCATTTTGGACTGCGTCCATGGAGAAACAACCAGTCCTTCCTTTTATATTATCCAACAAAATGAAGAGATACAACCTACATCAGATCCGTTGTAAGGCCCTCTTCGCTCTCAATCTCCTCTCTTTTCTTCACTCAGAATATAGATCTACACAGACACAATACAATTCCATCATATATAGTGAGGGGTTGCCTTCTAGGGTAAAAAGCCCTAAACTAAACATAAGTTCCACTATGAGATCATCTGCCTAATGAATGGCCCAGATTGCCTAGAAATAACTACACTTTTACAAGGCAATTTTACATCTATTTTTAGCTTCAGGGGCGCTACCCCCAAACCGCTGTCGGGGGACCGTTGGCCTTTGGACCCCCCAGCACCCCTCCGTGTGGAGGGGTGTATAGTATTCTTTGGGTATACATTCGGCTAAAACCTTTGAATACAAAAGATAACCAGGATCCACACCCAACAATCACCCACTTGGAGACTGATTATAGCAACTCCACCACTGCTTCATTTGCTAGACAATGACTCCACTTTGGACCTGGTTGTTTCTCATCTTCTTCATCATAATTGAAGACCAATTGAAACTAAGTAGATTCTTAGTTTCTCCCTAGTTACAACTTTTGTTAACATATTTGTAGGATTTTGGCTAGTGTGTATCTTTTGCAACTTCAACTATCCATTTTCTAATGATGACCTTATGAAATGGTACTTGAGCTGTATATGCTTTGTCTTGGAATGAAATGCGGATTTCTTTGAAAGATGTATGGCACTCTAGTTGTCACTGTATAACCTACGTAACTCCTTCTTTTTACCAAATTCATCCAGAAACCTTTGTAACCAAATCATTTCTTTACTAGCCTCTTTAGTAGCAACATACTCTACTTTTGTTGTTGAAAGCGTAACAACACTTTGGATTTTTAAAACCCAACCGACAACTGTTCCACCTACAATAAACACATATCCTGTAGTGCTCGTCCTGTTATCTCTGTCACCTGCCATATCTACATCAACATATCCCTGTAGAGTAATGTTTGAACCACCAAAGAATAATACTTGATTTGTGGTACCTCTTAAATACCTGAGAATCCACTTCACCACCATCCAATGTTCTTTTCCTAGATTATTCATGTACCTGCTTACAACTCCCATTGCATGTGCAATATCAGGCCTTGTGTAGACAATTACATACATTAAGCTTCCAACTGCTGATGCATATGGAACTTTAGACATATGAGCCATTTCTTCCTAAGTCTTGGGACACACCTACTTACTTAATTTTAAATGGCTGGCCAAAGGTATACTAACTGGTTTTGTATTCTGCATATTAAACCTTTTCAACACCTTTTCTATGTAATCACTCTGAGACAATGTTAATTTGCGATTCTTCATGTCTCTAGTTATTCTCATACTAAGGATTTGTTTTGTAGCACACAAATCCTTCATTGCAAATGAGTTTGCCAATTTCATTTTGAGCACATTTATTTCTTGCATGTTAGAACCTACAACAAGAATGTCATCTACATACAATAAAAATATAATATAGCTGCCATCATTTTGCCTTTTGAGATAAACACAATGATCAGAGTGAGATCTAGTATAGCCATGTTCAGATGTAAACCTGTCAAATTTTCGAGACCACTACCTTGGAGCCTAGTTTCTCCTTCCCTTTTACATCATATCCTTGTGGCTGCTACATATATATCTCTTCCTCTAAATCCCCATGGAGAAGGGTTTTCTTTACATCTAATTGCTCAAGATACAAATCTTCAATTGTTTCTTGACTTAAAATAGTTCTAATTGAAGTCATTTTAGCAATAGGAGAAATTTTTTTATCAAAATCAATACCTTTATTCTGTGCAAACTCCTTCGCCACAAGTCTAGCTTTGTACCTTTGTTTTCCTCCATCTTCTTCCTTCAGCTTGTAAACCCATTTATTCTCCAATGTTGTTTTACCTGCAAGCAACCTGACTAGTCCCAAGTCTGGTTATGTGCTAAGGAGTCCATCTCTTCTTTCATGGCTTGCTCCCACCTCTTCCTAGTTTCTACCTGCACTGCTTCTTCATAACATTCTAGTTCACCAGAATTAGTCAACAATACATAATATAATGAAGGAGAGTATCATTCAGGGGGTCTACTTATCCTGGTAGATATTCTAACACCACTTTCAAGTGTTTGAGGTGCTTGTTACTATTGTGGTTGTTGTTCTAGATGTCAATCATTATGATTTTTAGGTACCATCACTTTTCCTGTGATATCATCAAGCATTGTGTATTCTCTATTTTCTTTTTCCTGTTTCTTTTCCTGCAATTGATTCTTATACAAGACCGTTTCATTGAATATTACATCTCTGCTCCTAATGATTTTGTGATATTCATCATCATATAAGTGATAACCAAAATCATTAACACCATATCCAATAAAGGTACATTTCTTTGATTTTGCCTCAAGCTTTGTTCTATTTTCTTTGTTAATGTGGACAAAGGCTTCACAACCAAAGGTCTTTAAAAAAAAGAGTAGTTTACCTTTTTACCTGTCCATGCCTACTCTGGAATACCACCATCCGAGGAACTTTAAGGCCTTCTGTTTATTAGATAAACAATAGTGTCTACAACATCTACCCAAAATTGTAAAGGCAATCCTACATGCAATCTCATGCACCTTGCACGCTCCAGGATTTTCCTGTTCATCCTTTCTAACACAGCATTTTCTTGTTGTATTCTTGGAATTGTCTTCTCTCTACGAATTCCATTCTCTAAACAATACCTATCAAACTCTTTATTGCAATATTCACCTCCATTATTTGATCTGAGACACTTCAACCTTTTCTCTATCTCATTTTCAACCAAAGCTTTCCATTTCTTGAAAGTATCAAATACATCAAATTTATTTCGAATACAATGATTCCAGGTTTTGTCTGGTTACATCATCACCAAAAGTAACATAATAATGAGATCCACCTAGAGATGATACCTGAGTAGGTCCCCGTACATCTTATGCACAAGATCTAATTTTTCGCTCTTCTTTTCTTTCCCAACTCTAAGGAATCTGAATCTCTTTTGTTTTCCTAAACATAATTCTCACATAATTTTAAATCAACATGCTTCAAACATGGCAACAAATTTCTTGCGTGAAGAATCTGCATCCCCTTCTCACTCATCTGCACAAGCCTATGATGCCGCAATGTCGTATCTTCTCCTATAGCGGTTAAAGCATTGACAGAATTAGAAACACCATTGCATAAATACAATGTACAAACCTTTTCTCCTTTCGGTATTACTAGGGATACTTTAGTGACCTTCCAAGTTTTATTTGTAAAAGTACTTATGCAACCTTCACCTCCCAATTGCCCTGTTGAAATTATATTTTTCTTTAGATCTAGAACATGCCTTACCTTCTTCAATAGTCACTGATTTCCATTTTTCTGTTTTATGAAAATTGTATCCATTCCAAATATTTTATAGTGTTTATCATCACCCAATCGATCCTGTCCAAAATCTCCCTGAACATAATCATGAAAACGTTTCTTATTAGGTGTGGCATGGAATGAGGTCCCTGAATCTACCACCTAGGCATCAATAATATTTTCTAGTGAAAGAATCAAAGCATCTTACAACACATCACCTATTACATTCGCTTTATGATTAGATTTTTGTTGTGCGTTTCCTTCTTTTCCCTTCTAAGACTTGCAATCTTTCTTTAGGTGTCCTTTCTTCCCACATTTGCAACACACTATCCCTAATCTGGAATTGGATCTACCTTTTCTTGACTTACTTCGATATCCTAGACTCTTTCCTCTTTCCATTTTTCTTCCCTTAGTCTCTGCAATCAAAGCATTACCTAATGTCTCACCAGAGCTTTTTCGTTGTGTTTCCTCACTAAGGATTGCACTGAAAACATCATCAAACATCAAGGTACTAGATCCAGAGATAGAGTTACTAATGGCCATAACTAAACCATTCCAAGTTTCTGGCAATGAGCACAGAAATAACAGAGCCCTAACTTCATCATCAAAATTTACCCCTACAAAATTTACTGACTTGCAACTATATTAAAATCATTTAAATGGTCTGCAACAGATCCACCTTCTAACATCTTCATATTAAATAAACGCTTCATAAGAAATACCTTATTTGAGGCCGAGGATTTTTCAGATAGTTTGGCCAGTGCCAACATTAAAACCTCTCTTATCGTTTCCTTTGAAATATTAAATAATACTGACGCCGCTAGGCATAGCTGTATCGTTCCAAGTGCCTTTCTATCGGGAATATCCCATTCTATGTTTGTCATACTCGTCAACTTCTTTTTCTTTCCACCCAATGGTAGGTACAATTCTATTTGATACATATAATCTTCCATCTGCATCTTCCACAACTAGTAGTTTTGGTTGTTGAATTTTTTTACCCTAAACCTACCATCTTCCACCATTGCTCCCACTTGAACCAGGAACCCTTCTCTCTTGTGAGTTTATTAGCCAAATAGACTTTCAGCTCTGATACCAGTTGTTAGGAAATTATATATTACGGAGCAATGGAACATATAGAAATATAAACACAAAAAATGGATAAAATAAGATAGACACATATATACGTGGTTCACCCAGTTTGGACTACATCCACGTAGAAATAACCAATCCTTCCTCTTTTATTATATAGAAAACTAAAGAGATACAACCTACAGTAGATCTGCTGTAACACCCTCTTCGCTCTCAATTTCCTCTCTTTTCTTCACTCAAAATACAGATTTACATAGACGCAATACAATTCCCTCATATATAGTGAGGGGTTGCCTTCTAGGGAAAAAAACCCTAAACTAAACATAACTTCCACTGTCAGATCATCACCTAATGAACAAGCTAGATTGACTAGAAATTACTAGACTTTTACAAGGAAATTTTACCTCTATTTTTAGCTGGGGGGATTAGCCGCCCCAGACCCCAGCACGGGGGAAAAGTCCCCCCCACATGGAGGGGTGTAAAATCTTCCTGGGGTATACATTCAGTTGAAATCTTGAATACAGAAGATCATTAGGCTCCACACCTAACAATAACCAAGCTAAAATCAAAGGAATGAACAAAAAAGAGGTTTAATAAGTTCGTACTTTACATTTTTCATAAGCGGCATGCTAGGCACACTAACAATAGGTTCTTATACATGACAAGTGCCAATGTGTGCCAACTGCTAATGTATGTAAATGTACGCAAACAAGGTGTTCTAGGGAGTGCTGGGGACTATAGGGCATGTAGACACATGATAAGGGAATGTTGTGTTATATTACAACATGTCAACATGTGCTTGGTTGTCCTAGTCATGGCAAGATATTCTAGGTACAAATATGTTTGAAGACATGTGAGGTTCCAATGAATGTTAGTGTGTGCCAAAGCATGTCAATGTGTACCACGAGTGTTGACGAGTGCTAGGTCTCTCTCACTCATAGAATTGATTGAGCTAGATTATGTATTAAATAATACGGTTCCTACATACTCTGGTCGAACTTCATATAAAGGGATTTTTTTAGAATATTAAATATTACGGAGCAATGGAACACATAAAATATTGCAGAAATATAAACACAGAAAACGCACAAAACAAGAGAGACACAAATATACGTGGTTCACCTAGTTTGGGCTACGTCCACCCCGAACAGCTAGTCCTTCCTTTCTATTATCCAGCAAAATGAAGAGACACAACCTATAGCAAATCCGCTGTAATATCCTCGGTCTTCTCTCACAGTCTCACCTCTCTGTTTCTCGCTCACACAGAATACACATCTATCTCACAGCCTCAAATACAATGCCCTCATACAAAGAGGGGGGTTGCCTTCTAGGGAAAAAAACCCTAAAATAAACATAAGTTCTACGGTCAGATCATCCGCCTAATGAACAACCCAGATTGACTAGAAATTACTATACTTTTACAAGGCAATTTTACAATTGTTTTTAGCTTCGGGGGTGTTGCCCCTGAAACCCCCCGCCAGGGGGGGGGGGGGGGGGGGCTCCCAAAGGTCACAGCCGCCCCCCCTGGACCCCACCTACATCGAATATTTTACGGGCGCTGTTGCTGCCCCTATTTTGAACTGGGGTCGAATGTGGCGGTACTTTTGAATATAGAAGATAATCAGGCTCCACACCCAACATAATTTTATAGGTAATAAACCTAAGATGATGAATCATGTGTTGAATAATAGGAAAACTATATTCTCATTACTTCAGGCAAATGATACAAATGAACTACTTCTTAAAAAATTGATTGACTCTAACCAGTATGGTCTTGGACACAATGCAAAATACTCCATAATAATGGTCTTAAATTTGTATCTTCTGACAAAAAATATAGCAACAGTTACATAGCATCATAAAAAACGCATAAGAATGATCAACGATGACGAACATTTTTTGACTGTCACCAAAAGTAACCAAAAAGAGCATTGGTGAAGGAAAATAAAAGATTGTCGCTAGAAGTTTCACCAAAGAGAGAATTATTGATGTGCCTTTAACATACATCACCAAAAGTGTCATTGAAAATGGATTTGGTGACAAACCTTAAAGGATCATCACTATATGCACTTACAATAATGCTTATTTAAGGATTGTCACCATATGCAACATTGGTGATGAACCTTAAAGGTCAGTCATAGGAATGACCCTCACTAATTACCTTTCTTGTTCTAGTCTTAGTTACATTACATTAATACTAATATCCAATCCCTTATTATATTTACTTTATATTAACCAACATTAATAGTAACTGTAATAATCTCATTTATTTTGAAATAATAATAATAGTGTTCTATTATTCTAATAGTATTATTAACATCTCAAGTTTTATTAGTTATATTAAAATATTAATAATTATTATTTCCCTGCTTATTATTTTTAGTTTATTTTATTGTTTTAATAATATTTTAATTTTTAATAAAAAATTTGGCTTTTCGAGAAACCCTAGATCATGCTCTCCAACTCCTGAACGCTGTTGCAAAGTTTCATATCTGACAAATTTGCGCCATAGCGCTCAATCACTAGTGGTCTGCAAAGCCAATGAGTGGTGTCAAATGGAGGGGATATATCCCCTCCTATAATAATGTCGTAACGAGAGATAATAGAAGAGAAGGGCAAAAGGTCTATGGTGGCCAATATCCAGAAGGAGGAAATGAAGCACCAATAGTGGGGGCACAATGGCAACCCAAGCACTGAGGCCAATTCTCCTAAGAGCCACTGGGAATCTGAGAAAAACTGGAAAAGCATAAGAAACACATGGAGTACCATGGCTTAATTTGTAATTCATTGGAATTTAATGCTTGGAAATGGTTATGATAAAATGGATCCACCTGAAATGGAAATTGAAAGCCACATGAACATGAAGCTAGGAGTAAGGGGATTCTTCAAAGTGGTCTTCACCAACATGGAGGAAAAATAATGGGTTTACGAGAATGATGCATTTATCTTACAATGTAGGAATGTTCATGTAGTTATAGGAGTAATTATACAACCCAGGTCAGGAGAAGTTCATGCCTACCTCAAACTGGGTTTGTTTGTTCTCCTTACTAGTTGATTTTGGGACCCAAAGATCTTAGAAGGGATTAGAAATTCCATTGATATATTGGTAAACGTAGAAAAATCAAGAAACATAGGTAGATACACATCACATGCCCTCACAAGTATGTACATCAGCATCATAGAGCTGCTCCCATAATTTATTGAGTTGGAGTACCACAATGAAATATGGAAAGAACAACTAGAATAGTAACATGTTCCTTTTTCATGTTGATGATGTCATCAATACGGGCAATTCTTTAGAGATTTCCTATTTAATAAAACAACCATCTTAGGCCAAGAAATGCTAAAAATGGAAAAGCTTAAGTGGATGAGGGATTTTAGCCAGTGGTTGATAAAAAATGCAACCAAAAATTCTCAGCATGGACAAGATAGAGTAATCTACAAAAAAATAGTTTTAACAGTAACAAATTCTAAGCCTTATCAAGATAAGAGGAAGGGTCAAGTGACTCAATTAAATCATCGACATAAGGGGGGAAATGAGACCCCCAAATCATAAACCTAAAGACAAAATGAAATCACAAGGGGAGCCCAAATAAGAAGAGAAAGAAGAGGGCATCAAAGACCAAGAGATAATGGAATTCAATGGTACAGGAACTAAGAATGAAGAAAATGGTACTAAACAATTCATTACGATAATGGCGAAATATGCATGACAGATTCATGCCAAAGGATTAAAATAGTTTTTATCAAGATATGTTCCAGAAATTTCAAGCCCAAAGATCAAGGGAGAAAGACAACCACTCAAGAGTAGTGAATATTGCAGCAAGCACTAGGTTATAATCAGTATTGACCTAGAAGTCAAGGATAATAAAACAAAGAAATAAACTACATGAATCAATCTAGATAATGGGAGATATGCTAATAAATTTAGGATTGGCGATGTCATTTTTAGCAGTATTCAACTAACTCAATAAAACCCAAAAATGAAGATTGTAACTTGAAATGTAAAGGGACTCAATAACCAAGGCAAGTAATGATACTTAAAAGAAAAATAACGCAAGAACACAAAATAATAATGATGGTTCAAGAGACTAAAGTGATTGAATATAGGCTTAGAGAAATTATTAGCTTGCCAAAGATTAACTATGAAGTAGTTGCTTTAGATGCCAAAGGTAGTGTTGGAGGCCTTGCAATAATATGGGATTCTAGGGAAGTAAAATTTAGAGAGAGGGTAAGTCTTCCTTGTCTCCTTGTAGGTCACTTTAGTCATATATGAACATGTGAGTGGGTCCTTACAATTTTCTATGGACCCCACATTATAGGTGAAAATGCAAGATTCCTACAAAACATTAGCAATTAAAGTCATATAGGAGAGGATGAGTTATGGTTAATTGGCCATGAATTCAACCTTATCACCTCAATAGATGAGAAAAGAGGAGGATCAGGAGTATGGACCCAAAAGTGAAGATGTTTACATATTTGATACAAATATTCGACTAATAGATATCAAAAATTCAAATTCAAGGATTTTTGGCTAAGAGACCCCTCCATTATTAGTAAAGTGGAAGGATGGTGGAAAAATATCGCAGTATAGGGAATGATCCAAATGAAAATATTCGAACATAAACTCAAAGACCTCAAACAAGAAATTAAAGCCTCGACAAGAAGAAATTTTGCAATATTATGGCATATCAAAATCTCCTCTAGGGCAAAATGAAACATATATAACAAAAAATGATCAATTCAAGATGTTCAGGATAGTTGGCAAAAGAGGAAGCTTAAACTAAGTCAACTTGAGGAGATATGGAATCAAGAAGAGATCTTTTGGAAATAAAAATTAAGGTTTCAATGGCCTATAAAGGAAGGAAGGAATAAAAAATATTTTCATAAAGATATGGTACGACGTTGGTAGCATAATCATATTTTCTCCCTAAAAAATGCAGAAGGTGACTATATAACCTAACATGAAGATATGGAATCAGAACTTGTAAAACATTTCCAAAACATTCTCATGGATCAAGAGGAGGATACAACAGAGGCTATATACTTTGTCATGGGTTACATATCAAATATTGTAAGAAGAAACCAAAACATATTACTGATGCAAGAAGTTTCCTACAAAATGTTGGGGAGATAGTGAAGGGTGTTCTAAAAAATAAATCTCTAGGTATTGATGACTATACTAAAAAATTCTACTAGCCTACCTAGCATATTATTAAAGCTAAAGTGTTAGAAGTTGTTGTGGAATCTCGTAGATTCTAGAAGGTAAGTCTTATTCTAAACTCAAATTTTCTTGATCTCATTCCTAAGTCAAATCACTCAGAGGAACCTAGGGGTTTCATACTGATTTCCTTATGTAATATCATTTATTGAAATCATTACCACCATTATGGTGAAGCAACTCAAACCCCTCCTCCCCATATTTATCTTTCCATAAAAAATGAGATTTTCGGAAGGGTGCCAAATTCTACATGGTATCATCACCTATCAAGAAGTGGTCCACAGTCTGAAAAAAGTATAAAATCCCTAGAATAATGGTAAAAATTAATATTTCGAATTTGTATGATTGCCTCAATTAGTCTTACCTATCTAGAATCCTTAAGGCTTTTGGATTTGATTTGATATGGATCTGGTGGATTTTATCCCTCACCTCTTCTATCCTCTTCCACCCTCCTGAACGATGCTCACTTTGCCCACTTTCATCCTTGAAGGGGCATGTATCATAGAAACCCATTGTCTCTCTTGTTATTTATCCTAGCCACTAAAGGCCTTGGTAGATACCTCAAGGCACTAATTTATTTTACATAGATCAAGGGCCTTCGACTATGGGGAGAAGATATGGACCTCACACACAATTAGTTCACTGATGACATCATGTTATTTTGTAAGATCTCTCTACAAGAAGTTAAAATATTTAGGGACTTTCTTCATTATTTAATAGAGGCCTCTAACATAATGATTAGAAATGATAAATCCAACATTTTCCTCTTCAACACTCCAACCCAAATTTATGCCCATGTTTCCCACACTCTTGGATTCCATATTGGTACTCTCTTGACCAAATACCTTAGCATTCCCCTCTAATTCAATTCCCTCAAGTATTCTTAATGGAAGGATACTCTTCAAAAGATTTCAAACAAACTCAATGGTTGGGAATTCCAAGCTCTCAATAAAGTTGGGAGAGTGGGCATAATCAAATGAGTACTCCAATGAATCCCAATTTATTTACTCTCAAACCTGGCGACCCCTAAGATGTTTTTCAAAATAATGAATGATATTTTCATGAAGTTTGTCTCCAGTGGAGCTAAGAACTCTAGGAAGTGACCACTGATAGCTTGGAAAATACTGATCAAGCCCAAGCTCTCATGTGGGATAGGATTAAAAGATCCAAAAATATTAAATTAAATTGATGGGCATGACGTTTTGGTGGAGATGGTTGATGGGAGGATCATGCATATGGAAATAAATTTGGAGGAAATATTATATGCCTATCTCCCATGTGGGAAAGTTAAGGTGGGATGCCACCATTATTAGCTCCACCACCTAATATTTGGCTAACAAAAGTTGAGAAATATGGGAAAACAACTCCCTCTTAGCCAGATACCTCACATAAAAGAGACAAGTTATAAAATAGGAAAGATATGGGGGAAATATTCATGTATGCCTTAAATCAAAATTACACTATAATGAAAAATTACTAGAAATCCTCCCAAAATGATGCACATTGGAGGAAATTGAAGGATAAGGATGATTGGGAGGACCCTCAAACTTGAAACAATGTCAACTTATGGAAAGAGAACTTTGCAGCTGAAAAATTGTGAGTCGAGAGGGATCTAATATCTTATGATTCAGATGTTCTACCTGAGGAATGTTTATAGAAAAATAGGCCTATCATATATCTTTTGATGATCCATTGGAGAAAAGATGATCAATATGTAATAAAATATGGAAAATTAATGTGGTAAAAAATATGCCATTTTTTATTTATGGTTTACTATAAATGTATTCTTACGTGGGACGAATTCCAAAAACGAGGCTTCCATGGACCTTCACACTATATTCTACGTGGAAAATAAGGAGATGATGTAGGACATTTACCAAATTCATGCCACTCTACTAAAAACATGTGGAGTAATTTAAATCAAACAAAGATCATATGAGTATTAAGGAAACTATACACATATGGAGAAAAGAAATATTCTTAAGTTGAGTTATTAACATGACATGGACTCTATCTACAAGCTTTCTCCTGTCAATAGTCTAGAAAGAACACAATAGAATAATATTTAAGAGTAAAATTTTCGATAAGAACATTAGGGAAATGATTCTTGCACATAGATGGCACCCTGATGATTGGAAGGTTGATCCCCATGAAGCACGGATTATGCATCATTTGAATTGAAAAACTAAAATGACGTCTCCCTCTTACTATTTTCCTCTAGTTCCCCCCATCCAAGCCCAAACAACTATTTTCCTCCTCAGGAATGTTTCATTAAATTGAACTTCGATGGTGGTTCTAAAGAAAATCCAAGTGAAGCTAGTTTTGGTGGCATCTTCTAGGATTGACAAAACAAAGTGATATTAATGTATGTTTTAGATGTTGGCCTAGTTAATAACAATGAGAAAGAGTTCAATGCCTTGCAAATATGTCTATTAATAGAATATCAGGAGGGATACCAAGAAAAATTGATTGAGGGAGACTCACAGTTGGTAGTAGAAATAATTATAAAACTATATGAGGGAACCAGGAGTGATAAGGCGGCACGTAGCAAGATAATATCCATATTGTTCAAGAGGATAGAACTCCTTTTTCAACATTTTCACTACCTCCTCCCATCCCATGCCAAAATGGAAGGTAATAAAGCGATAAATTTCTTTACAAATTGGGTCTCCCACAACACATGAAGACTTCGAGAATCCACCTGACTAACACTAGAACTCCATAGAGACCTTCAATCTCTTGGTACCATTATAGAGCAAGACTCCAAGAACAACCAAGACACTGCATCAATATACATAATGGATCTCGATCAAGATCTGAGCTAAACATAGGACCACAATGGGATTTGGGAAATAGTAATGGTTAAGTGAATCATTAAGGAAAAGGGGTTGTGTGGCCATCCCCACACTTGTAGAATCATGCATACTACATGAAAGAGAAAGTATATATAGTGAAGGTGGTCGAAGGTGAATTGGTTGCATGATATGAGGGATTTCCTTGAAATTGCAGACATCTTAAGGGATCTGGACATAATTTTTCAGGGTCCCAAGTGGAAGACATGGGAGAAGGTTGAGATGAAAAGAAGACGTTAAATGGATATTCTCTCACTATTCTAGATGGGCACACCTAAGCGAATTGGCTTCAACTCTTGAAGGTATGTATTGTTAAATATTAAACATTCATTATATATATGGCTACTAGTCTCTGCAAGTAGAAAATATCAATGCATTATGGTGTTTTGTTTGTTTGGTTGCATGGTTTATGTGGTTGTCTAGTTATCAAATGGTGCTAACTAATTCATGTTATCTTTTAATTCAGGGGTAGGCTCTATCAAACTAGTTCCCAAGGGGTTATTCTTAGCTCTCATATCAATTTTTTATATTCGACCCACCTATGGGGTTTGGGGAAATTATGGAATCACCTAGATTCCACTCTAGGCCTACATGTGTGGAGGTGAATTATACTGATTCCTTTATTGCTTCAAGGTGAGGGATTCACATCCTCTTGCTATAAAAGAAACATATTGAGATGTGGTGGAGGTTCCCCATATGTTTACACATTGAACATCAATGTAAGTCAATTAAATACTAAAAGGGTTGAATGGAAATGAACTTCATGGGAAACTAACATCCACAACCGGAATAAAACTACCATGTAGGGCCTGGGTGAGGCATCCTCATCTTGGTTCTTTAACATATGGATTTTTTTTTGTTTTTTATTATTAAAATTGTGTTTCTCCATGCATGCTTAGTAGATATCATACATACTTTGAAGTTGAGGCTGTCCAAATGCGAGAATACCTGTAGCTAATGTTGGAATCTTTCCAATCATGCTCCAGAGTGGACCATTGTCAAGGGGCCTAACCACGTAAGGCACTAGGGGAGAATTTGTTAAAACTTGAAAGGAAACTGTATGACTCAGTCTCACAACAGTTCTATGTCATGTGCTAGTAGAGGAGGGGGATGAGGCATGACCCACTCTCGTCCGAGAAGGGTCAGGGGCTAGTGAAAAACTTCGAGAATGAGTAGTGATGGTGCCAATACCTATTGTTCACAAACACAATCTTATGCCTGAGGGACTATGAGAGGCTAGGTAAACGAAATTAGAGAAGATATGGATCATACCAAGAAAGATTTGTTATCTGAATGACAAGCCATTATTCCAAACCTGGGTTATGCTTGGGGTCATAGTACATTATTTTTTAAAACTATAGATGTGTTATGGCTACTGAAAACCTTCCTAGCTAAGGCATTGATGCTGCCACTAAAAGGAAACCTAGAAGCTAAGGAGGAGTTTCAGACTATCCACAATGAATTCCAGCTGATGCAACATCACATGAAGTAGAAAAACACCAAATTGGCTTGCATCAAGAGAAAAATCCCATGTATTCCATGGACAAAGAAATATAGAACCAAGCCTAGGGACCCCACCCTAAGAGATTCTTCTGATGAATAAAAAGTTTTAGAAGTATAATTGATGGGTCTAGCCCCTCGTTACGCTCACCATCCTTAATAAAGGAATATAAATTGATTGAAATGATTAACAATTTGATTGAATGTGTGATTGATTTGTTTGGAGGTTGATTACAATGATATAATAAATATTTGGCTCTTGGTATTTATGACTTGTACCTGCACCACTAGATCTTGGACAAGTGTCTACTCCTCAAAAGTTTCACTCCCACTTTGTTAATTGACCACCAAGCCCTATCTCCCAGTCATTTGCTCATCATTCTGTTAGAGGTCGAGGGTTTCGGTGTGGAATGCTTTTGGTGTGATTTCACTGTAGTTTTTATGTGATTTCACTACGTTTTTCTTGTTTCTCTGCCTTGGCACTTAATATACTCTGTTGTGCTATGAAAATTAGCTTACTTGAAAAGATTAATGAATTTATCTGTGTGGTTATACTAGATTGTTTTACTGGACTGTGTGACTATTCCTTTCTTGGTTTCTTTGATTTCAACCATTCTCAGAGTGCTCTCGTCATATTGCTCTGTTTCTTGGATAGGCTGTGGTCTTAGGGTCTTTGGCTTTGGTTTTCTTGTTCAACGAGAGATTAAGGCCTCATTCTATGCTATCATTCTACTCTCCTTTTCATGCATTTGTCTAACTCACTTGCTCTTTCATGAGTAGAGGGACCCTCGACGACTGCAACATAGGTGCCTTATATCTACATTTGAAAGTTCAAACCCTTTTTATCTGTATTTTTAACCTTGTTTCTTCTATCTTTGTCATGGAATGCTCATACTTTGTTGTTGGTGTTTTTCATTACAAGTGGGTTCATTGTGGAGGTCTTGGCTTCAACTTTATGGCGTGCTGGAAATACTCGGGTAGGGTCGCTTCTTGTCAATCTTGTTCACTTGTTTTATCTCTATTGCTGGCTTAGGTTAGGGTAGTCTATTGTGGATACTTTTAATTGCCTGATAGTGTGTAGCTAAGTCTTTTAGACTTGCATTGTTTCTATTCTAGATAGTTGTTGTTGGCTTGTTTTCGTTTAGGGTTTCTAAACCTGTCCACTATTACCAACTCATTGGATTTGTACAACGTTATTTCACATAGACTATATGTATATTGAACAATGATTTTGCGGTTACATTTATGAATAAAAAGAGAGGGTTTCTTGTTCAGAAAAAATACCTGTATTATTTGTCTCTATCTTTGTTGTTTGAGATTTGTATAACTTCCAGGAACTCCTTTCATTCTTTTGATTAGTAATTCTAGAACCATGTGGCCTCCTGTCTGTAGTGTCCTCTGTGGCTACATTTGCAAGATTTTTTGTTGATTTGTCATTTTGTTTAATCAATAAAAGTAGAGCAATATATGTATATATTCTATGTAGAATCGATAACAGTGAATGCGCTTTTACTGTATCAAGCAATAAAACGAACGATAGATAGATGATTGTGGGATGTTAAAAAGTAACTTGTGTGCTCTGAGATGTTTTTATTATATTTCTCTTCCTCCAAAAAGTCGAACCTGTTACAATGAATTCTATCTCCTTTTCAATGATTGACTAGAAAAAGTTTCTCCTAACTGTTGTTGGTTACATTTTGATAGTTCATTTTCAGTTCTAAAACTGTTTATTTCCCTACACTGCAATCTGCAAAAGCTAACATGAAAAATAAAAATAATTATTTGCAACAATTTGCCTAATTAACCTTCTACCTTCCTAAATATTGTTTCTCTACAAAATTAAAATAACAACAAAAGAAATGACTATAGTGTTCACTTGCAATTTCCTCCTTCATCCTCTTAGAGACCAAACAACCTTCTGTCATGGTGACCCATCAGCTAGATGCTCCTACATCAGGTTCCTGGGGTAATAAAAAGTCATGGCTCCATTCCATGAGCTCCTCCACAGAATAGCCTACCTTTTGTATCTACTCTGCGTCGAGCCACGAACTTTCCTCGATAGGACAGTTCTTCCACTTGACAAGATACTGCAGATACTCCTTCTTGTGAGTCCTCTTGGCCACTTATATGTTGAGAATCTTCTAGATCTCATGGGGTTGAACCAAAGGAATTTGCCTCATCCAATAATTGCCTCCAACTTGCGTGTCCCATTCTGGCCGTACCACACTATCATCTTCCGGGTTGGCAGTATATGGGAATAGGTCTACCACGTTGAAAATAACTGATATGCCTATATCTAGTGCTAGCTATATTTCATAAGCATTGGCTGAGAGTTTATGTAGAATTTTACGGGGGCCATTCTTCTCAAATTTTATCTTGTCATGTGTGCCCTGAGGAAACTGTTCTTTGTGTAAGTGTGCAATGACTTCGTCCCCTACATTGAATTTTACTTCTTGTCGCTTTAAATTTGTCTGGTGTTTTTATTTTTGAATGTTGTCTTGCAATTTTGATTTCACTTGGTCGTGTAAATCATTTATCGCTTTAGCGAAATCTTCCCCATCAACACTTCTCTTCTCCAATTTTCCCAAATCCTGCAATGCATGTACTCCACGAGGATGCATGTCGTACAAGATCTGAAATGGACTATGTCCGATGCTGTGGTTCGGTGAATCATTATAAGTGAATTTTTCTTGAGCAAGCGCACAATCCCATAATTGTGAATTTTCCCTAGTCAAGCTCCATAGTAGGTTCCCCAAACTCCTGTTCACCACATCCATTTGTCGGTCAGTCTGTAGATGATATGTATAGCTGAAGTTCAATTGTGTATCAAACTTCTTCCACAGGGTGCACCAAAAGTGTCCTGTGAATTTTACATCCCTGTCGAAAATAATAGATCTGGGTAGGCCATGTAATCTACAATCTCAGTGAAAAATAGGTGAGCTACATGAGTGGCATCACTAGTTTTCCGAAAATGGATGAAATGCACCATTTTTGAAAACCTGTCTACCACCACCATCACCAAGTCATAACCTTGCTGCATTCTAGTCAGTCCCAAGACAAAGTCAATGCTGATTGAGTCCCATGGTCTACTTGGAACAGACAGTGGTGTGTAAAGGTCATGTTTTGACTATGTCCTTTCACGAATTGATAAACTTTACACCTACTCACATATCATTGCATGTCCCTTTGATTTGTTGGCTAGTAATAGAAATGTTTGAGCTGATCTAAAGTTTTGTCTATACCGAAATGTCCGGCTAGACCTCCACTATGCTTCTCCCGAGTAATATTTTCTCTCATTGAGCAATCAGGAATACATAATTGTCCCCCTTCAAACAGTAGATTCTCCTGCAAATTTTAGTCCAACCATGGACTATTGTTCCTCAGCAAGGGATTCTGATAGGCTTCATAATCCTCTTTGAAATCCCATTGGTCTGATACAAGTCTTTCACATGCTTGAAGCCCAACACTTGTATCATACCTTCCTGTAAGAGCAAGGCTCTTCTGCTCAACGCATATGCCACCTTGTTGGCCTTCCCACTAATGTGTTTCGATACAAAGATGAAACTATGCAAATATTCAATCCATTTGGCATGCTTTTGGTTCAGTTTATGTTGTTGCATCACATATTGCAGCGCAGAATTATAAAAAAATAACACGAATTCACTCCCCAACAGATAGTGTCTCCAATGCTTCAGTGCTTGGACAACAACATAGAATTCCTTGTCATGGGATGAATACTTCTAGATACCTTCATTCAACTTCTCCCTAAAAAATGCACCAGGTTTGTCTTCTTGGATGAGTACAGTGCCAATAGTTGTACCGCTTGCATCGCAGCAGACCTGGAAAAGGTTATTAACATCTGGTAACCTTAAAATTGGCCTTTCTGTAATTTTCTTCTTTAGGAGCTCAAAGCTTTTCTCTGCTACCTCAGTCTAATGAAAAGGCTAACTTGCCTTTTTAATAGTGTCCAACACAGGCATGCAGATTTCTTTGAAATTTATTATAAATTTGCAATAAAAACTCACCAGCCCATGAAAACTATGTATCTCAAATAGGATTTTTGGGGATGGCCAGTTAATGATTGCTGCAATCTTTTCTAGGTCCATCTTGAACTCGTTTTATGCAATTGCAAAGCCAAAATAAACCAGTTCTCTTTGTAGGAAGTACATTTTTTCAAATTTATTAGCAGCTTATTCAACTACAATTTCTTTAGCACAGTTCGAACATGTTGAATGTTTTCCTCCTTAGTCTTGTTGAAAATTAATATTTCATCAAAGTACACTATCACAAACTTACCGATGAACTCTTTCAGCATTTTTTCCATCATCCACATAAAAGTACTATGGGTGTTACTCAAACCGAACAACATGACCACCCACTCATACATCCCTTCATTAGTCTTGAAGGTTGTCTTCCACCCATTTCCTTCCCTGATACGGATCTGAGGATAGACACTCTTTAGATCAATCTTCATAAGTATGCTACCCCACTTAGGTGGTCCATCATATTTTCAATCTGTGGTAGTGGAAATATATACCTAATGGTGATTTTATTGATGGCCCTTGAAACCATGCACATTTTCCATTCTCCTCCTTTATTGGGAGCGAGAACTGTTGGTACTGCACAACGGCTCAAGCTTTCCCTTTTCATCCCTTTATCTAGCAACTCTTGCACCTGTTTCCTGATCTCCTCATTTTCTTTGGGCCTCATCTAATATGCTATCTTATTTGGTAAGCTTGCTCTGGGTATAAAGTTGATATGATGACTGATGCTTCTTTTAGGAGGCAACTTGTCTGGCAAGTCGTCAACTACAATATCACTAAACTCCTGCAACATCTTCTGAATTTCTACACTCAAATCAGACATTTCTATGTGCAACAAAACTGTCTCTACCCTCCTCACAACATCATAGTTCACTTCACTTTCTTCGATCTGTTTCAAAAACTGTTTTCCACCCATTAGTAATGCTTTTGTCCTGCTTGCTTCTATTGTCTCCTCCTCCTTGATGGGCACAAGTGTGTGATTGATCCCACATTCAACAAACTTGTAGTAGTTTGTCTTCCCATCGTGTACTACCTTTCGATCATACTGCCATGGTCTTCCTAGCAGTATGTGACACACATCCATTGGCATAACATCACAAATAACTTTGTCTTTGTACTTGCCAATGTGGAACTCAATTTCACATTGTTCGTCAACCAACAGCTGGTGGCCTTTCTGCAGCCATGACACCTTGTAAGCGGTGGGGTGCTTTAGCTGCTTCAAACCCAACTTCTCTACCATCTCGGTGGCAACCAAATTATTTGTACTCCCACTGTCAATGATCAACTTGTAGCATTTCTCGTGTGATTTGCAAAATTTCTGGAATAATGCTTTCGTTTGGGTCTGTTCAGTTGTTTCTTTGGCTGGTTTCAACAACACTTTGTTCAAAACTAAGGCTTCCCCCATTTCTGGTACATTTTCTACTTCTTGTGGCAGTGCCTCTGCTTCCTCAGGCTGTGCAACAAACATTCCTCTTTGGCTAGCTTGTTCCACTTCAGGGAATTCAAAATATCTGTGCCCCCACTTGTGGAACCCATAACACTGATAATTAGCTCCTCTACATCAACCATTCCAACTTCCTCATTGATATGGCCTACCACCTCTAGTGTTGTCTCATTTTTCTGCTGTTCCTAAATCCTTGGAGCTGTTGCCATCTTCGCTATTGTTGGCAGTTCATTCTTTGTCATAGGACTATCCTCATCCTCTGTCGATTCCCCATCCTCTCGTAGCAATTTTTTTTCTAGTAACCTTTTCCTCAACCTTCACAACACTCTGATAGCCTTCTTCTATATTTCTCAGGGAATGAATGTTGATTTCATCTAGTATTTCCAATCTCAAACCATTTACGTATCTTGTTGTCTTCTAGGGGTGTCCTCGGTGTAACCAACTCTTAATTTTACTTGGTAGAATTATTCTATATACTCCGTTAATGTCATACCTTTTTGTCTCAAATTTTGCACTTGTCGATACAGTGCAACCTAGTAATCCTTAAGCAGAAATCTTCCTTTCAGCTTGGCCACCATCCTTGACCACTTCTCTGTCAGTAACTTGTTCATCATTCTTCTCTCTGCTTGGACGTTGTCCTACCATAGGGATCCATGTTCTTTCAAGTTTGTTGCAGCAAACTTGACTCTTCGGTCCTCGCCGACCTCTTCACTTTCAAAATACTTGTCCAACTCACTTATCCAGTCCAACAAAACTTCTGTGGACACGCTGCCATAGTAATTTGGAATCTTTAGTTTGGGCTTGTTGCTGGCCAACATGACTGACCTCAACAACCTCATCTTTGGCCCTTCCTTATCCGATCCATCTATTGTAACTATGGCTTCTTCCTCATTGTCATCTCCTATTTCTAGATGCCTTCTCCTTCCTACTTCCACTACCTCCATATGAGCAGTAAGGATCCTTATTTCTTTCTTTAGTCCTTCATCTACTACTCTACGCACACCTCTCCCACGTCATCGTCTTCGAACTTCCATGTCTATCCTGATACATTAAATTTCCTACTCTGATACCACTTGACAGGGCCGGCCCCTCGTTACACTCACCAAACATAATAAAGGAATATACATTGATTGAAAAGATTAACAGTTTGATTGAATGTGTCATTGATTTGTTCGGCGGTTAACTATAATGATTTAATAAATATTTGGCTCTCAGTATTTATAACTTGTACCTGCACCGCTAGTTCTTAGACAAGTGTCCACTCCTCGAAAGTATCACTCCTACTTTGGTAATTGACCCCCAAACCCTATCTCCTAGTCATTTGTTCGTCATTCTATCAGAGGTTGAGCGTTTCACTGTGGAATGCTTCTGGTGTAATTTCACTGTAATTTTTATGTTTCTTCTTGTGTTCTGGTTCGACCTTCAACTTGTAAACCTATTTAGCCTCACTATCTGGTAAGAGACACTTGTTTGACATTGGTTTTCACTTTTTTCGCCTCCTTGGCACTTAATATACTTTATTGTGCTATGGAAATTAGCTTACCTGATAAGATTTATGAATTTATTTGTGTGTGTGGTTATAGTAGATTTTTTTACTAGATTGTGCGACTATTCCTTTCTTTGTTTCTTTGACTTCAGTTTTTTTTTAACAATATCGATTACTTTCATATTATAAAACCCAAAATCAAAGTTCTGTTACAAAGTGATCAGAGATTGGAGCCAAGAGGATCGAAACTGGGTACACAGACCCATTTTCCTCGATTCTGCCTTTGTGATGACTAAAATTGAAAAGGGAACGGCTATATTGCCTTACATAAGTGCCTCCTAACCAACAGAATTTGCAAACCATAGGAAATTTAGGGGAAATTTTGCATGACCGAGTCCTCCTGCGTGGGATCCCTTCTTGCACTAGCCTTGAAGGAGGCTTCAGCCTGGTAGTTCTGGGAGAGAGCTTTGATCTGGTCGATGGCTTCTTCGAGGTGGCTGCACCTTCCTTTGAGGTTTTCAATTTCCTCCTTCTGTTTCTCCAGTTTCTTTCTCTTCGCTCTCCTGTCGGTTTCATAGTCCTTCAGATGCGTCACGAAGTTGTTTATCAGAATGGAGTGAATTTTACACATGGAGCATTCTCTATTGAAGAACCTTTCGGTTGGCATGTTGGCTGGGTCCTGGGCGTTTGTCTGGTCCTGATTCTCCATGGAGCTGGACGCGAAGAGAGGGTCTGAGAGACGGTTCAACGAGGGGGATAGAGCAGTGGACCAGAGTCTAAGAACATAACAGAGGCTTCTGCAATGGAAACAGAACAAGAGGTCAGCAACAGAAGAACAAGCAAAGAGGAGACCAACGATTACCTGAAGCAAGGGGCGAGGCTCATGACCCTGGTGGGAGGGAGAGCCCACTAACTGGAGCTTGTGCTTAGAGGGATCTCGACGCGCCTGACTTGCATGGCCTTGATCTGAAGGAATTCGGTGGTGCACCCTGACATTTATAGGGGCGAAGGTGACCTGCTGGTTCCTGGATCGAGAGAGGGGAGATCTGTTCTTGACAGGGAAGAGATCCTCTGAGGTGATGTTGAAGCGCTCGAGGAGCCTGCTACCGGTATGGGCTCGGTCGCGCCTTCTGAAATTGGCTGCGCAGATCAGAGAGGGATTCCAGAGCCGATCTAAGAACATCGGTCCCTGATGGCGGTGAGCATTTATGTTGTACCTGGATGGGCAGTTGAGGAGGCTGAGGGATGATGAGAGAGGGTTGGGAGGAAGCCAGGTGCTTTGGAACTGATGCCTGAGGTGACCAGTAGCCTGAGAAGAGGGGACAGGGACCTGCCTTTGGAATATCCTTTCCATAAAACTTGTCATTTTCCCTTACCTGACCCGTGGGTCTACCTGCTGCGTTGTTTGCTTGCTCATCCGCTTCCATATTGTTGCCTCTTAGAATGTGCTTGAATGTCACTTTATTGAAGCACCTGATTTGATCCATGATTCTGCCTTTGATTCTATTTAGGGCTATTTGTTTGAATTCGTTTCCTGAGTTCATGGCTGCTATAATAATGGCTGAGTCTCCCAAGATCAGGAGGTTTTGAATGCCGAGATTCTTGGCTATTGAGGTACCCAAAAGGAGGCTGTATGCCTTGGCCTTGTTGTTTGACATGGTGCCTAGTCCCCACTCATAAGTGACAATGGTTTTCCCCTGAGTATCTTTGATAGTTCCCCCAACTCCAGCTCTGCCTGGGTTATTTTTTGAAGCCCCATCGAAATGGAGGGTGTACCTCTTTTGATTTTGAATCCAGTTGTTGATTTCATCCCTGGTCCCTCTCAATTTCCAATCTGAATGCCTGATTCCTGTGGTAGCATTATTTTTAGCTCTTGTTACATAGTTGAATATTCGCATCCACTCTTTTACCCTGTCATCTGTCAGCTCCGAATTTGCCTGAGAGATTCCATTTGTTTCCACGGTTTCTGTTATTAGGGCAGTGGTTTTGGCGATGATGCTATAGATACTAGGTTTCTTGTCGTTGAATATGCACTTGTTCTGGGTTATCCATATCTGCCAGCAAAGATTAGAAGGGATGTTGTTCCACATTCTTTTTGCTAGGTTCATGTTTTTGTTGGTGTAGGGGAAGCTTTTCCCCCACCCTTTCTGAAGGAGAGAGATCTGGTTGGGGAGATCTTCAATAATTAAAGGGCTGGTTATTAAATTCCAACAAGACTTAGCAACTGGACAATCAATGAAACGATGATCACTGCTCTCCTCTGCCCTCCTGCACATGTAGCAAATTGAGGGACCTTGGATGCCCTTGTTCCTGAGATTTTCTGCTGTTAGAATTTTTCCATGGAGTAATGTCCAGTTAAAGAGCTTTACCTTAGGCAGGCTCTCAGTTCTCCAGGCTGGTTTGAATAGGAGCCAGTTGGTGGTGGCTGAAGCATTTTGAAGAGCTTTGTAACCTTCTTTCACCGTGTAGCTGCCACCGATGGGATCCCAGACATATTTGTCGTCTGACGATCTGTTTGTAGGGGCTGAGCCTATGAGAGAGAGCTTGAGGTCGTCCCAGAGGTTCGAGATGCCGTTGGGGAGGGGCAGCGATCTCCAACCGACCCAGCCATTACGATCCCAAAGGGAGATGTCGGAGAGGGTTTTGATGTTTGCCTCTGCCATCCACTGTTGAAGGGGCCTGTATTTAGAGGATGTTTCCCTTACTTTCGTGCCCATTATTCTATCCTCCCATATGCTAATGTGTTTCCCATTTCCAGGTGCTTTAGATATGCTAGGTTTGAAAAGGGGGAGAGTTTTTTTGATCAACTTCCAAACAGGGGTGCATTGCCTATCAGAAATGGTTTCTGTGAGGATATTGCTGTTGCTCCCGTTCAAATATTTCCTCTTGAGGACCTCTGTCCACCAGGTCCCTTTCTCAGTGAGGATTCTCCAAGTTATCTTGAAGCCCATAGCCATATTTACAAGTCTTGGGATTCTGATTCCGAGTCCTCCTTTTTCTAGGGGAAGAGTGACCTTTTCCCATTTGACCAGGCTGAACTTTTTTGTGTCTTGCTTTCCCCCTTTCCATAGGAAACTTCTGATGATCAACTCCATGTGCTTATGGATGCTAGCTGGAGCTATTATTGTGGAAAATTGATAGATGGGAAGGGCTGAGAGAATGGCCTTGATAAGAATTGTTCTGCCTGCCAGGTTGAGCCAGTACACCCCCCAACTCTGCATTTTCCCTCTCAATTTCTCAACTAGCTTTACCCAAACCTCGGTTTTAATTGCTTCTTTGGCTAAGGGCAGCCCTAAGTACATAAAATGGGACCAATTTGATTGAGCAGGGATTTCCATGATCATAGAAATTCTTTGTGCTATGAATCTTGGGACATTATAGGTGTAGACCATGCACTTACTGTTGTTTAATTTGCCCCCCAGAAGCTTGGAGAAAGAGGTCCAGAATGCTCTTGAATCTCCTGGCCATAAGGCTTGAGGCCCCTCCAATTAAAAGGGTGTCATCAGCAAAAAGGGAGTGGTTGATCCCCTTGGTTCCTCGAACGATGTCCACCCCTGTAATCTCCTTTAACATGCGCTTATTTTCCAGGTGCAAGCTTAGCGTTTCAGCCATGATGATGTAGAGGAAGGGAGAAAGAGGGCATCATTGCCTCAGGCCTCTTGAACTTTTGAAGGCGGTGCACGGCCTGCCATTGATTAGGGGGGCTGTCCAGTTGTAGGAGATACATTCCATGACCCTGCTGGTGAAGTACTCTGAGATACCGAATTTTTTTAAAACTGCCTGCAGGAATGAATGGTTAACCCGATCAAAGGAATTCGCCATGTTCAGCTTGATGATCATACCCCTTTCATTTCTGGCTAAGCTGCTGTGGATTTCCTCCTGAATGAGGATGACATTATCTGTTATATGCCTCTTGGGGACAAAGCCTCCTTGGTTCTCGGAGATGAGGGAAGGAAGAATTCTTTTAAGCCTGTTGGCCAAAATCTTGGTGATGATTTTGTAGGAAACATTACACAGGGAGATAGGCCTGAATCTATCAAAGGATTGGGGATTGGGCTCTTTTGGGATTAGCGCTAAATGCGAGGATTTGATGCTGTTACCCATTTTGCATTTAGTTTAGAATTTCTTCGCCATTCTGATGTAGTCCTTTTTGATGATGTCCCAATGGGATTTATAAAAGCTTGCTGAGAAGCCATCAGGTCCTAGGGCTTTGTCCAGGGGCATGCTGTGAATTGACCATTCAATCTCTTCCCTTGTGATCTCTTTGTCCAGCTCACCATTTTGTGCTTCTGAGATCTTGTTCTCAATTATGTTGAGGAATTCTGGGTTTTCCTGATAGAAGGGGTCGGCAGTAAGGAGGGTTTGGAAGTGTCGTGAAGCTGCCTCCTTAATTTCCCCTTGGTCCTTTATTTCTCTGCCTTCCACTGTTATCCTTTCAATATTGTTCCCTGCTCGTCTTAATTTTAGGCTGTTGTGGAAAAACGCAGTATTCTTGTCTCCTGAGTTGAGCCAGAGGCATCTTGATTTTTGCCTTTTCTCTTCCTCTTCCTTTCGGTTCTGAGTGTAAAGTGCCTTGTACAACTCACTTTCTTTCCTTTGGTCTTCTTCTGTGTCTTGGCCAGCTTCCTTTTCTTGGTTCCATTGCGCTATTTTCCTTTGCAGCTCGATTTTTTCCTTCCTTACTGCTAGTGCATGATTCCTTGCCCATTGCTTTATGGCGATCCGGAGGAGTTTGAGTTTTGTTTCCCAAATGAAATGGGGGGAGCCTGTTATTTCATTTTCCTAGGTGTCTTTTATCAAGTTTCTGAAGTCCTCGCTGCTGTCCCAAGCTCGATTTTATTTGAAAGACAGCGGACCCATATTCTCCCCTTCATCTAAATGCAAAGCCACGGGTTTGTGGTCAGATATAAAGCACTGGATAATTGTGCTCTGAATCCTTGGGAAGTTTGCCACAATTCTCTCCTGGACCAGAATACGATCCAGTCTCTCTTTAATATTATTTTTTCCTGTTCTTTTATTTTACCAAGTGAAGCGCCCATTCTGAGGAGGTACATCAACTAGGCTGTGAGTTTGAATGATTTCTTCCAGTGTGTCTCTTGAAGAATCAACCAAGAAATTCCCTCCTATTTTCTCATCCGCATTCCTTATTAAATTCAAATCTCCTCCCAGGAAAATGTTTCTTCCATGGGCAGTCATAAGATCAGAGGAAAGAGAGCCCCAGCATGAGGCTTTGTCTCTAAAGTGGGGGGGAGCATAAACATTATAGATTGTTTATTCCTCCGTCTTGGATGAGTGTTGCAAATCTAGTCTAACCCACCATCTGTTCTGTCTGCTATCTTTGAGTTTCCATTTGTTTTTATCCCAGATTGTTCCTATTCCTCCTGAGGCTCCGTTTGTACTCATGGCAATTCCTTCATAATTTTTGCTCCTTTTCAAGCTGTTTTGGAATTCCTGCTCAGTGATTTTGGTCTCCTGGAGTAGGAGAATGTCTGGATGTTCTAATTTGATGAGATCTCGGACTGCAATGTCTTTTAGGGAGGAGCCCATCCCCCTACAGTTCCAAGAGACCAAAATCATTATCTACTTGATTTGTTGTGGAACCCGCTTTTCTCCTTCATCTTCTCTCCGCTTCCTTTGGTCTTATCTAGATATGTATCCATTGGCTGTTGGGTTCCTGTGGCCATCTCTTTTGCAGCATTCTCGTCTCTTATCTCTTTGTTTCATTTCCTTCCTGCTTTTCTTGGGGGGTCCGTGGTAGAGTTGTTTTCCTTTGTTTTGTTTCTTGTGAGAATTCTTTCCACAGTTGGCGTGGGGGAGGCCTAAAGGGGGGAGGAGGGGGGGGACACAGGGCCCTTTGGGGAAGGAGGAAGAGATGGGGGGTCCTCAGCTGCCAGGGATTCGAAAGGATTGGAGGAAGACGAGAAGGGAGGGGTGGATCCTAAGGGTTGAGAAAGGAGGATGGGGGATTCAGAAGGGGGCTTTGAGGGGCCTGGGGGAGGGTTTGATTTTTTCTTCTTTACTATTTCCCAAGCTTCTTCCGGAGCTTCAGCATTGTTATTGTCTATAGCTTTATTTTTGCTACACCTATTGGCAAAATGCCCATATTCATGACATACCTTGCACTTGAATGGCAATTGCTCGTAGTCCACTTGCTGAATGTGCATCCACTGGTCCACTTTGAGTTTGATTGCTTCTGGTAACCCTTTTCCCAGATCCACTTCAACACATATCTGAGCACATGCATGCATACTCTCCTTAGGCTCCGATCTGTCGATATATTTCCCAACAGCGTTCCCGATGGCTCTCACAGATTCATATCCCCAGCAATGGAGAGGCAGATGGGGGAGGCAGACCTAGACAAGGACGGCGTTAGGGACGTCCATTTCCGGATCAAAGTCTGGGGTCCATCGGTTGAGATATAGGCCTCTAGTGTCCATGAAATAAGGGCCATTTCTGAAAATGAGGTTGCGATCTTCCACGGATTCGAAAAGGAAGGTGAAGAACCCCCTTCCACAGAACCTGATTGCAATCTTTCCTTGGACCATTGCATTCCAGTTTCTTTCCACCCAGCGTTGGACCGTGAGGGGGGAAGGCCACAGTCCTATGAACTGGCCCACCAGGCCGCGTTCAGCAAGGGCCACTGCAGCTCTGCTTGGAAGGGCAGGAGGCAGCGAGACTTCCGGGATTTCATCCAGCTTTTTGACGAACTTGGAGGCTGATGGGCGGATTCTTTCCGAGATGTTCTCTGGAATGAGGGAGGCGAAGGCTTTCTCCAGATCAGCCTGGTCCTGGAAGGGGGGTTCCATGAGAGGAACAGAAGCGCGGGGCGCTCCCCCAATGGGCAAAGGGGAGAGGGCAGGGGGCCCAGAGAAGGAGAGGGTAGGAGGCCCTGGGCAGAAAGAGGGACAACAGCAGGAGGCTGCAGCCTAGCAGCAGTAGCAGGAGGCTGCAGCCTAGCAGCAGCGCTACCAGGCGCAGGCACGCGCAGGGGGTTGATCAGAAACGCTGCCGGGTGCGGGAGCAGAGCGCGTAGACCGCCATCGTAATCAGTAAATGGCTTATGTTACTTCAATTATTCACAAAGTTCTCTGCTCATATTGCTCTGTTTCTTGAACAGGTTGTAGTCTCAGGGGCTTCGGCTTCGGTTTTCTTCTTCAATAGCAAGGTAAGTTCTTGTTCTATGCTATCATTATTCTCCCCTTTTCACGCATTTGTATAACTCACTTTCTCCTTTGTGAGAATAAGGACCCTTGGTGACCACAACCTAGGTGCCCTATCTTCACATTGGTAAGTTCAAACCCTTTGCCTTTGTATCTTTTCTTCCCTCATTTCTTCTATCTTCATCACGGAACGCTCATACTTTGTTGTTGGAATTTTACGTTGTAGATGGGTTCATCCTGGAGGTCTTAGCTTCGGCTTTATGTTGTGTTTGCTAGACCCAAGTAAGGTGTCTCCTTGTCAATCTTGTTCACTTGTTTTATCTCTATCGCCAGCTTAGGTTAGGGTAGTTTGTTCTGGAGACTTTTAACTATCTGATAGTGTGTAGCTAAGTCTGTTAGACTTGCATTGTTTCCATTCTGCATGGTTGTTGTATGCTTGTTTTCAGCTAGGTTTTCTAAACTCGTCCACTATTACAAACTCATTGGATTTGTACAAAGTTATTTCGCATAGACTGTATGTATATTAAACAAAGATTTGGCGGTTACTTTTGTGAATAAAAAGAGAGGGGTTCTTGTTCAGAAAAAATACATGTATTATTTGTCTCTGTCTTTGTTGTTCGAAATTTGTATAACTTATAGGGACTCCTTTCGTTCTTTTGATTAGTAATTATGGAACTATGCGGCCTCATCTCTGTAGTGTCCTTCATGGCTATATTTGCAAGATTTTTTGTTGATTTATCAATATGTTTAATCAATTTGACAAATAGAGCAATATTTGTATATATGCTTTGTAGAACAGATACCAGAGAATGTGCTTTTACTGTATCAAGCAATTCAACAAACGATAGATAGATGATTGTGGGATGTTAAAAAGTAACTTATGTGCTCTGAGATGCTTTTATTTTATTTCTCTTCCTCCAAAAAGTCGAACCTGTTACAATGCATTATGCCTCCTTTTCAATGATTGCTTGGAAATAGTTTCTCCTAACTGTTGTTGATTACATTTTGATAGTTCATTTTCAGTTCTAAAACTATTTATTCCCTACACTACAATCTGTAAAAGTTAACATGAAAAATAAAAATAATTATTTGCAACAGTTTGTCTAATTAACCTTCTACCTTCCTAAATATTGTTTCTCTACAAAATTAAAATAACAACAAAAGAAATGACTACAGTGTTCACTTTCAATTTCCTCCTCAGTCCTCTCAGAGACCAAACAACCTTCTGTCATGATGACCCATAAGCTAGATGCTCCTGCATCAATAATAATTTTTTGGATTTGTTTTTTGGAGTAGAAAGATAGATCATAGATGTTATGAAGATAATTTTGTGTATGTATCTTTGAAGGATTCTCTGAGACAATTTGAAATTTGGACTCCTTATAACTCAACCACATTGTCAATGTGTCTAGTTTCCCTATGGTCAAGTTGAGATCATCTAGGTATGGATGCTGACGATGTATTTACATCCTTAAATTTGAAGAAATAAAAAGGAATCACCTCCACTTACAAAAGAAAGTGGCTTTTAAAATAAATCTTAATAACCTTATTATTATTAATTATTATTATCATATTATTACTACTAATAATACATTGTTAATTATATTATTATTACTATTATTATTATTATAATACCTTATTAATTATAATGCCATTATTTTCTTTGTTTTTCCCCTTTACAAATGTCCCTTTCATAAAGTCCCTCTTAGCAATTTCATTATATATAAAAGTTTGGGCTCTCTTTCTCTTCACCTACATTTTTTTCTTCATGTTTTGGATAATAGTTAACTTGTTGACATAAAATGTCATACACAACTTTCTCCATAAATTAATTTCCCATTATGAATTACAATTGTGGAAATCTGTATTTTAAAATGGTTGATATTGTTTATTATTTTGATATTCTTATTATAAATAATTATTGATGGTTAATTTGATATTAATCAAATAATAATATGCAAAAGATAGAAAAATAAAAGATAAAAGTATATAAACTTACATATAATAGTTTGAATTATATCCATCACATTGATTGAAAAGTGATAGTTCCCCAAAAAAAAAATTGGTCTCCCTTTCTTTTCAACTATTTTTTAGTCATATCCTTGATGGTGGGTAAAATGTTCCCCTGAAGGGTTAAGCAAATAATTTTTTAAAAAGATTTACTTTCTCATTCTAAATTACAAATGCTAAAATATACCTTCTAAAATAACTAATATTATTTGTTTTTTTCCTCCTATTATTATTATTATAGAAAATTAATAATAATATGTGTGTCATAAATAAATATAAATTTACAAATAATAGTTTGAATCGGATACAATCAAATTGATTAGTTAATAGTCGATTAGTTAATAGTCTGGGAGTATAAGAATAAAATATTTGCAAATGTAAGCATAATAAATAGTAATTTGAATTAGTTTTCATTTTGTATGGAGTTGTCTATAATGTGTTTTTTTGGAGATTTTGTTGACCAATCCGGCCGAATAAATTGACGTTAAATCTTGATTTGTTACAATTAAAATGGTTTTTTAACTGTATATTTGGATTGAACACTATGAAAAATTCCTGAGACACTTTGATTATGCAAAAACTAGCTATCAAACTTGCGATTCCAATAAATAGTTGCCGGATTTTGACCAGAAAAACCCACCAAAAAAACTTTCAAAAAGTCACATTATAAACAACTGCATTTTGTATTACACCATTCATAATTTTAAACATTATTTTATGGGAGAAGGAAATTCAAATTCCACTTCCATTATTATATGGTTGAGTGACTAATTTGTATGATGTTACAATGGCGGTATGAAAAGAATGATCCACCATGTCAACTTGTTAACATATGACAAATCAAATTTTTTCAATTGATTTGTGCTTGAGCGATGGCACATAATTGATATTAAATCGGAAAAGGTGTTTAGTGAAAACCAAATCACCAATGGGGTATTTTAAGGGAGTTGTCTATAATGCGATTTTTTGGAGATTCTGGCGGAAGAAATGAGGTTAAATCTTGATTTTTAAGCAGTTAAAATGGTTTTTTAACTGCATATTTGGATTCAGCGCCCTGAAAAACCCCTGGGAGCCATTGATTGTGCAGAAACTAGCTATCAAACTTGGGATTCCAATGAATTGCTGCCGGATTTTGACCGGAAAAATCCTCCGAAATAACTTTCAAAAAGTCGCGTTATAGACTACTGCTATTTTAAGTATTGTAAATAATAGTTACACAACCATTCTACGTTCGGAAGAATCGAAGGTATTACTAGGTTTTTCTTGTTAATACAATTTAATTAGAAATATGTACTTGGAATGTTTTTTTTGTTTTTTGTTTTTTAATATTATATAAGATACGAATATATTATTATTTATAATTTAAATTTTTAATGGTTTAAATTTATAATCGACAGGATTATTTATAAGTGTAATATAATTATTTAAATTTAAATTTTAAGATTTTTTTTAATTTAAGTGTTTAAAAGGTTTAAAATTATTAATTTGAGAGGGTCATTTTAAAATGTAATATGAGGAAATTTTGATAACTTAGTACATATAACTTTGAATTGATAAGTATTTTAAGAAAAACTATAATTATATATATGACTATATATATATTTGATTTATTTAATTGAAATTATTCTAAAATATCAATAATCTCATTTTTATTCATGGTAAAAATATTTTATTCACACTCTCAATTATAAATGAAATACTTCACTTGGGTATAATAAAACGGAAAAAATAATATATTTGTTTGTCTTCCTCAATTAACAATATTATAAAAAATAAATCAAGATTTTTTTTTTTTTGGTAAGTTAAGACATTTTAAGTTGTCTTACTATTTTATGCCCAAATAAATTTTGAAGACATTGAATCAATTTTATACATTCAAAAATGCAACTTAAACAATGAAAAATATCATGTGCTTTGTACATGTGTGTGAATTACATAATTATCAAGCTTTTAGAGGCATCATATACTTCTAGATACAAACATTTTATTCATTCTGAAAGAGTTTTACACCTCAAGAAATTTGATATTTCATAACTCTTTCTAGATCTTTTTTTAAGATGGATATATACTACCATAATTTTAAATTATCATGTTATAAATTATTATTTTTTGTTATTATATATATATAAATATATATAATATATATATATATATAATATATATAAAATTTTACCAAAATTATTAGATACAATATTATTAAAAAAAAATATAGGCCTTGGTAGGTCCTCTTTTCTCCACTCATTTATAAGAAAATTTACACCACATAGGTTGCTTAGGTGGCCTCAATTTGCCAGTGGGAAACCAAGTCTGTTGGCCACCTATCCGCATTATATGTCATCCAAAAACAAAAGTGTTTCAGTTTTTTTATCCAAGCTATATAAGTCTATGTTTTATGTCAAGACTCTAGATTTCTACCTATACATATTTTTGCATAAGGAAAAGTAAAGCTATCTCCATATAAAACAAAATTAAACAAGGGAAATTATCTAGTCATTATGTGCCCCTAAGGCCAATTCCACTCGCGCACAGTATTTGGTGTTCAAACGAGGCATTGCACACAACTCCAAGATACATGGGATGTGTCCATCAAATTCTACCAACCTGATGTCTTGCTTATGAAGTTGAAAAACTGCAGTTTCTGGAATTCCTATTTATAATTTGACATGACTCGGACAATGATAGTTGTGCCCACTGAAATCTGCGCCATAGCCTTTTCAAGCAGGATTTTCATTAACAAATATAGGAATATGCTAAACTCAATGATCCTGCCTCTATTGTTGTCAGGATCCAAAATAAGGGTCCTCCACTCCTCCATTGCCACGTCTGTCGCGTTGTCCTTCTTGACTTCCTCTTCCCATTCCTCTTAAATTTTGTGAATACCTTCATCTTTGCCCTCATGGTATGCCTCTTATGCCTTTCTGATAAGCCTTTTCACCAATTTTGTACCCCTACATGGCTCAGATGTGATTGGTTTCGTTTCATTTCTGGCCACCTGGGCCCATCTTCCATGGCCATGGCTTTTCATAGGATGAGGCATGGCCAAGATGCCCTAATCCCGTTCATTGCAAAAATTCATTAGCCAAAAAAAATTCAACATCGTATAACATTTATCACATGCCTAGGTTGTATTATCACAGATAACCACCCCGCCCTTCTCCTCCCCTTCCCCTTCGGTGTCAATGCTTACGCCTTCGTGTTCATAGGTCAATTCCCTAGGAGGGGCTGACCTAGTACCACCCTTAAAGAGACCCTATCTCCACACCCACCTACCAGTTGGGGAGAACTATCACATTCCTTCATTTCACCAACCATGGTATGCATACCCTTTCCCCTCCGCCACGTATGCAAGTGGATAACCATTTTTATTTTCTTGCCATGATTCCCACTCGTGGTTCCCAGCATTTCCCTCTCTACCAACTATCTACGTCATAGCAGTTGCAGTTGCAACTACAACAGGGATGAGATCCTAAGTTGTAGCTTAACTAATACACTTGCCCCTCCGAACCTATCTCTCTACCTCTATCCACAAGACCCCTATAGGCATCCCCGCTCAGCCCTCAACCCTCAATTCCCAGGGTCCCCATGCGAGATAGTAAGATTTCAAAATAGAGGGAAATTGATGCTATATCAGGCGGTTGCAAAATGTAAATGCAGGAACAAGCGAAAATACCAAGCACCACCCCCAGTTCCTTCATCATTCCTTAACTTCATAATTCTCACTCCTAATTCCCCCCCTCTCCCTCCAACAAAAACCCAAACAGGTAAACATTTCTATGGAAGAGAGATATTAGAATACATATCCATTATTACTTGCAGGTGATCAACAAGCTTAGAGCTGAGGATGGCATCGTAGGACCCATCGGCTGCACCATCCTCCCCATACTTGATCAAATCCAACTACAATACCCACCTATCTACCCTCTCTCCCATTCATTCCTTAGCCTCCACCACCCTCTTTTCTAGCTTTCCCACCTTTCATGCATGAAATCATGCCAAGGGACACCACACCCATCACCTCGAGCATGTCGGGGGAGTGGTACAGTACTTAGAGGTAACCTACATTAATCCCTGTTTGTTGTCCCAAACATCGTCTTACACCCGTTCAAGGTAGATACAATATTATTATTAGATGTGAAAATTTATTACATTGATTATGATATTAGCTATAGTATAAATATATTATTAACGTAATAATAATATTTGAGATAATAATTGATTCTAATATTAATATTATTATTATTATTATTAGTAAAATTGAAGTTGATATTAATATTAATGTAATTTTTATTAATAATAAGGTTTCTATTAATATTAATATTAATAGCCCCTGATGGGGTGAGTACCGAGACCGACATGGTTGTTGGGCCCCATGAGGAGTGACAAATGGGCTGTTGGGGAGGGTCGTACATCCTGTTCACCTCTCCATATATGGTGGAAGGAATGGCTTACAAGGACATTAGATCTTAGGTGTGTGATTATTCCAAGTGCCTCGGGAATGGGAAGTTTTTATGAGTTGATAAGCAAGATCAAGGAGGATCCTAGAATTCAATTCAGTGCTCAGGTATCATGGTGGAGCTACACTTGGTTTCCTGCTCGATGATGGAAGAGGTGTCGGAGGCATGGAAAAATTGGTGGGTTTTGGATTTTCTTTTAGGAATTGTGTTTTTTCATGTACAGTGGAGTCCAACACCAAATTTTTTGTCAAGCCTTGTAGGACAGGAGTGGGCTAGAAATAGCTGAGGGAAGGCAAATTTTATTTCTAGTTTATTTAGGGCAAGGAACATCTCTGCAAAACCTATAAATTGCATGGCGAGGGTAGTGATTTTGAGGTGCCAAGCATTTGGAGAACTGTCGTCCTCCTAGTAGTTAGATTTGTACATTCGAGTGACTAGTGTGGCAGGGATGGTGAAGGTGGTGTTAGCGACGAAGGACGAGTAGACTCCCTGGCTTCAAACGAATGACCCTATCTATTGGGAGGAATGACGAGCGGAGTGAGGATTCTTCCACTACACATTAGAGTAGGCAGGGCACTAGGAGACCGATTTGGTGGATGAGAGGGTGGCAATTCAGGTTAGCTGATGGAGTCTCACTCTAGGCTATTGTGGGAGCACTTAGACGGTGGAAGATGTTCCCCATTCCTTGTTGCGTGTGGGCTATCCTCCTAGTGAAGCGAAGGGAGGGGAGGGAGGAGGCCCTGACATTAACAACCATGGTGGATGGAAAAGGGAGCAAACCTGTGAGCAAGGCACAAGGTGCAGGTTTGAGAGTTCATTGAGGGCGATGTAGTGGAATTCGTGGAGGTTGATGTCTGACTTCTTGAGGAGGAGACAGAGGTCGAGGGTAGGTAAATAAGTGTGGTAGTAGTGGTGGCATGAAGACATCCTGCACTAGTAATATCTCTAGGATGCTTGGCTCTCGGAAGGGTGGTGGGCGTAGGAGATGTGCTGCTCCTTGAAGAGATGACCACTATGATTCCCTTGACCCATGGGGATTGCATGATCGTTTCATGGAAAACCGGCATGGCCTAATTCAATCCTTAATGGACTGGGTAGGTGTGGCAGAGTGAACTAATAAGGAAAAGCATGAGGATTTAATGGAAACACTGGATCACATCAACTACTTCCAGATCGAGAGAGTGTTGTATGGCGAGGACAAAACCATCTAGCGAAGAAAGTGGAAAAGATGGATATCTGGATGGCACACTTTGATGGGTGCGATCAGTGTAACTTCCATCCTCTGCCTCCTCTAGGAAATGCTTCGGATACCCAACTTTTTTCACCTCTGATTGTTAGTATGCCCTCTATTTTTTTTATTTTTTTTATGTTCTATTTGTCTATTGGAGTCTATATCCCTCTCGTTTGTGGACATTGTTACTAGCATCTTTTTTATACTTTTTCCATCTTCTGCAGACTTTAGTCAACAAACCTAGTAAGAATGAGAGCACATGCTTTTTGAAGTATTGGATATATATATTTTTTCCGAATGAATAGAATGTTGACTTACAAAAAAATATTTATATTAATATTAAATATTAGATTAAGAATTACAATTAGTAAATTAATATACTAATATTAATTTTAATGTAACAACAATGTGTATGTTAACATTTATTTTATGAATTTATAAATTATAATATTAATTATATTTTAATATTTTAAATAATTTATTTAAAAAATTAAAATGTTAATTAACTAATAATTAATTTATTGATACGATAATTAATTTATTAATACATTCTTAGTGCATAACTAATATATTAATATTTAATTTTTAATAGATAATTCATATTTAATTCTTATGTTATATATTTGTATGGTTATAACATTAGCAATACATTGATAATTTTATTATAACATTTAAATAGTATTAAGACATGTTTAATACAACATTAATCACACATTAATAATATATTAATCTAGATATTTATAATTTCTTAATTATACATTATATTATAGATCAACATATCTTCAATATGGTTTCCTATTGTTGACATGGTCAACCATAGTCAATATGGGTATCATAGTCAGTAATGGTCAACTTGAATACCATGGTGAACTCAAGTTACCAAAGGTATGATCGTTTATCTATAGGTACTACAGTGAAGTACTATATTTAACCATAGTGGATGAACATGGTTGATCATGGATGCCTATGGTGAACCATAGTCAAATTGTATTAAAATTATGATCAACTATAGTCAATCATATTCATCTATAGTTGAACATAGTCGAACAATAGTCAATCGCAGTCAAACCATGATAAAATGATTTTCACTCATGTCAAACCATCTTCAACCATAGTCACTCAAGATTAAGCACTGTCATACACTCATGCAAGGAATCCACATCATAGAAGTAGCATAATAGGCAACCACATCAGTAGATATCAATATATCCTTGAAAATCCCTAGGGTGAAAACCAAAAAATGTTTAACTTTATGATTAAATGCTCATGAGGGTGTTCACCCCACACTCAATGGCTTATAAGGGGGTCCATCCCATAACATTTTCATAAAATATTATAATTAAATATCATTTAGATACAAAATATTAATATAAACGATATTGCAATCATCATGATATCATTTACCCATAAATATTCAATATTTATATCATTGTCACCTCGTTGTTCCATTAGTGGAACATCCTACATCTTGCACTCATTTTCATGTACCATTAATTCTTCACTTTTAGCCATGTTAAAAATAATCTATCATTTTCACTAGGCACCATCATTTCTTGTCATTGTTGTTTTCAATATACATTGATATCATTATTATATAAAGTATTAATGAACCAATAATCAATCTTTAATAGTGATTTTTCAACATCTACTCGTGCATATATGAGATGAAAATATAATATCACAACGTACATTTTCTAACAACACTGCTCATGGATTAATTATAAGAAAATAATTATTAAATCATGTCAAAATAAATACCACCTTACTATGATCCATGTCGCAAAATCACATGTTTCATTCCAAAGGAAAATCACTGGAAGCATCCATTTTCATTTGAAGCATAATAGCAACTTAGCTTTCTTTTTTGTGCATGTAATTAGATAAAAACTTATTCAAATAAAGTTAGCCCCTAAGCATCTTCTATGTGCATGTATCTAAGTAATCTTTCCTATACATTAGATACTATTATTACTACTATTATGCATGCAAAAACATGTTCACTTCTAATAGAAAGTTAACATGATAAATACTATTATCAATCATGAAAGCGCATGTCCCTTTTCCACAAGAACCTTCCACATGATGAAGCTATTTACGAACTATATTGTACACAAAAATAAATTCTTTGTTCTAAAATAAAACTAATGTGTTAGTTATTGTTTCTCGGATGTGGAGATATATATATATATTTTTCGAAAGAAAAGCTAACACATTTATTTCAAGCAATTATTTGTTTTCCTTTCGAAGTTTTTTCATAATAATTGTTCTTTAATGTATGCAAATTCATGTTTCTCTTCAAAAATTCTAACACAATAATTGTATTCTTTCTATGAACATTTCCTTTCAAAGAATCCAACATCATAGCTGTACTTTTTATGAGTGTGAGGATCATATTTCCTTTCAAAAGATTAACACAATATATCTATTTTTGTCCAAGAAAATAAAATATTTATTTGCAAAAAAGATTAAATATAATATTTCTATATTGTGCATGCAAATAACTTATTTCCTCTCAACAAATATAAAATTTAATAATTATATTTTTGTGCACTCACATAACTTACTTCTTTTCCATAAATATCAACATATAGTTTTATTTTGTGCATGCAAAGAAAATCAACCCATTATTCATCCAAAGGAAAGTTTCTTTCCAAAAAAATCTAATGCCAGAAAACATGTAAATACATGTTTCTTTTCAAATAGTGTTTTACCAAATTAATTATTTACGGAATGATTTCCAAAGAAAATTTCATAATCACTTATTTTTTTTCTAGAAAAAACAACATACATAAAAAAAAATCTTTTCCCAAGAAGAAACTAATATTTTCATCCAAGAAGCAACATGACCTCTTCCAGAAGGAACGACTATTCTCTTCCCAAAAACTCAAATGATAGCCAACATTTCGCGTGTGTGTGTCTATGACACATACTCTTTCCAATAAATGAACATCATAATTATTGATTTTTACACCTCAACTGATATTATTTTCCAAAACAAAAAAAAAATATAGGGAAATAATGCATCGTAGCTCCTCTTTCACGCATGAAACTAAATATTTCCTTTCATGAAATAAAGAAGATATTAGCTATTATTTCATGCATGCAATGCATAACTTTTCCAAATGAAATCTCACATAATAGATATTAATTTTGTGCATATAGTCCCACAATCTTAACCTCAAGAAAACTGTCATACTAGTTGTAAACTATGGGCTCAAAATATTTGTCACGAAACATGCCCATTATAGGAAATAATAAACTAAACTCGTTTACCATCAACCTAAAAAAAACTATAAATAACTGAATAAATCTAGATTAAAGGTTGAGATTATTCTATGGATATTAACATCATTCTTGAAGGAGGATTTTATCCAAAGGCATATGTCCTTTTCCATGACTGAACTGAGAGAGAGTATAATTATGCAGTACCCATACTTGTAATATTGCACATTTACGTGAATTACAAAAAAAAAAAAACCACCAAAACTTGTTTATTTTCACATGAGAATCCATGGAATCCTTCCAAGAAGGTCACCACCCATAGTAAAAAATAACAAGCTCTACATACGTCATCTAGTCACAACCACACGAATCCAAAAAAAACAAGGAAAAAAGAGCTTGATACACTTATCCACATGCCCCCATATTTATGCATGGAGATAGAAAATGAACCAGAAACTTACGTTTTAGGTAAAGAAACATAGGGAAGTTGGAACAAACCCTCGATATACAACCACACTTCTTCTTATTCATCAACTACTACCCTCTCTTGAGTGAGTCCTCTTGTCGATAGGGTTGTTTTCCGTTTTATCTTGTAGTATAAAACATAATGCACTACAAAACATTCAACTCCTAGATTTTGCAATTGGAAGGCATGTAATATTTATGATGTGAGTCTCAGTCATCAAGGAATAATAATATTTATCAAGAACTAATTTTAACTTCTATTTTTTCTGGGTGGAAATGGTAATAATATTTATACTCATGCAGCTATATGAGTTTTATCGAAGCTTCTAAGGTAGGTGTATTGCATACCTCCTACTCGTCCACCCCCCCTTAAAGATAACATTGTCCTCGGTGTTTATCTCTTGCTAGAAATTTCACTTTTACTCATGATATAACAATGTAAACATACAAAAGGGATACATACTCTTGAAAATGAGAGATTTTATTTCCTAGATGTACTCATAGGAAAAACAAAATAATGTTTTATCAATTTTGATAAGAATTTTGTAACTACAAAAAAAATAAAATTATGCAAGTTCTACTTTCGTTCACTTAGCAATTATTCATTTTCACAAAATAAAAACAAAGTCTCTATACCAACTTATCATTACTTACCAATTACTCTAGGAAGTCATGGTCATTTTTATGAAAACACAATAAGAATGGTTCAATCACTGATCAATACTTTATGGAAAGCACCATGTAACATACCAATAAAAATCCAAAATAATTATATTAATCACAATATTTTCAATCAAATGAAATACTTTTAAGTATAAGAATTCACGCAATTTCAAGTGATATTTTAGCCATAATTATTCCACAAGTACTCAGAGAGAAGAAACCATCTAATCATCAAAATGATAAATCAGTTCGCCAAGTGCACATTTTCAGTACTCCTAAAAGTACTCACGGAGCACCTAGCTCTCTAGTAATGAAATAATTAATAATTGTGCCAAGTGCATATTGTCTTCGCTCCTTTCAAGACATTAACAATATTGGTAATAAAATAAAGGAATTAAACTTGCAATAATTCCTTATGAAGCACTAGTCTTTGTTCTTGTCAATATGTACATAAAATTCTTACGCAAGTGTATAGAAAATTTATTTTTAACACAAGACAAATCTGATTAGTTAATTTGTGTTGCTATGAGAAGCACAATGGAAAATAATTCTCCTCCCAAACAATGGGAACTATTTTCTACAACCATAGCGAGTGATTTTCACATTCCAACAGGTCTTCTGAGTCTAGAATTGCACTACCCAACTAGCTAAAGAATTCATTATGAAATTGAATTCTCATGCCCATTATGTAATTGGAAAGCATGAATTGTTTGTGATATGAATATCAATCCCATCAAGGAATAGCAATATTTATTGAGAACCACGATAGTATTACATATTGAAGTAATGGTCCATCCATAACCCAAATAAAGGAAACAAAGTGGTGATCGAAAACTCATTTTAACATCTAACTCTTCTTGGTGGAAACGATAATAATATTTCCACTCATGTAGTTATATGAGTTTTTATCGAAACTTCTAAGGTAGTTGTAATACATACTTCACCACTTAAAGAGAACACCATCCTTGGTGTTCATCTCTCACTAGAACTTTAACTTTTACTCACAATATAACAATGCAAACAATCCTAAAAGGATACAACCTCTTTAAAATGAGGGATCTAGTTTCCTAGATATACTCATAGGAAGAAAAAAACAAAATTTTATCAATTTTCATAACAATTTTGTAACTAAAAAAAAAATGCAAGTTTTACTTTCCTTCACTTGGCCATTATTCAATTTAACATAATAAAAACAAATTCTCTAAATCAAATTACCACTACTTACCAATTAATCTGAGAAGTCATGGTCAATTTTGCGAAATGACTTAAAGAAAGGTTTGATGACCCATCAACACTTTATGGGAAGCACCTGCAATGTATGACTAACAAATCCAACATAACCATATTAGTCACAATATTTTCATTCAAATGAAATACTTTTAACTATGAATTATTCTTGCAATGTTAAGTGATATTCTAGCCACAGTACTTCCACAAGTAATGAGAGAGAAACAACCCTCTAATCATCAAAATGATAAATCACTACACCAAATTCACACTGTGAGTACTTCTAAATGTACTTATGGAGCACATAACTCTCTAATTATCAAAATAATCAATAACTTCACCAAGGGCATATTGTCCTAGCCCCTGTTAAGGCATTCCCAATATTGGTAATATAATAAAGGAGCTACACTTCTAGTAATTCCTTATCAAACAATAGGCTTCTTTCCTATCAATATGTACACAAAATTCTTACACTATTGTATAGAAAATTTATTTTTAACACAAGATATAAGTGATTAATTAATTTTTTCTACTATGAGAACCATAATGGAAAATGAATGATCCTCCAAACCACTGGGAACTGGTTTCCACAATCATATCAATCCATTTTAACATTTAGACACTTATTTGACATAAACCATACTAGGTCCAGTTAGCTCAAGAATTCCACTCACCAACCAGCTCAAGTATTCCAACGACCGCATAGAGTCTAATATAGGATTCTTCTTGGCGACGTCTTTCCTATTCCTCGAACATTGTCCCTTATATGAGGAATTTTGGGCAGCCTCATCTAACAGGATCTAAATCAATAGACTTTCATTATGCCTTTCCCCTCTTACCATATTGGCCAACTCTTTTGCCTTATTGAGATTAACTTTTCTCTAGGGAGATGAGATCTAGGAAAGAAAGAACCATCAACTGTTCTAGGCACGAAACCTCCATCAACCCAAGGTCTCATGAGATTTCATAACTATCCACAACTGTGTGGAATGTGAAATTATCTTTTACCACTCTTCCCCCTATAATTTACATAATAAACCATATACACATTATCAGTGAAATTTCAAAGCAGTTTTGACCCCCTAAATGGCATTATTGTGGTCTACAACAAGCCCATATCCATAGGCAAGAGCATCAGGTCAAAAGTGTAGTACTTGACGAGACCTTTTTTGCAATGTATCATATGCACCAAACGGAGACAATATGACCAAGTTATGACCCTTGGAAGTTTGATGCCCAACTAACCCTAATGGGACCCACAAACTCTTGGTGTTACATCTCCTAGGGTTAGGTTTTTGGTTGTTTACAGTTTTCTCACATTTTTCAATAATAAATAGGCCCTTGAGCCTCATTGTAACACAGTTTAGAGGCATGTCACCACCACATCACTTCTGAGAGATAAGCTACCATCACCTAAGCTATCTTATTTCCATTTTGTTTGTAAGCATAGTTAAATATTTTTATATTAATGAAACTAAGTGTTTTTCTAATGCATCTCTATGTTGATGATTATATCTGTAAGTTGTTGTGTTCCTGTTTAATTTCAAATCACTAGTTCCTTGTAGGAGGTTTTTATCCAAAGGCATATGTCTTTTTTGACAACTGAAATAAGTGAGATTAACATTATCCAATAACCATACTTGTAATATTCCACATTTTTGTGAATTATAATTATAAACAAATAAAACAAAAACCACTAAAAATTACTCATTTTCATACGAGAATCCATGGAATCCTTCCAAGAAGGTCATCACCCATTGTAAGAAATAAAAAGCTCTATGTAGGCCATCAAGTCACAACCACAGACATCCAAAAAGAACAAGGAAAAGAGAGATTTATACACTTAGTGGCATGCCTCATCTTTATGCATTGTGACCACATATGAATGAGAAAAATTATTTGTTTGGTGAAGAAACATGGAGAGGTTGGAACAAAGCCTTGAGATACAACCAAACTTCCTCACATTTGTTAATTACTAATCTTTGTGGAGTGATTCATTCCTTGGATGGGGTTGTTTTCCCTTTTAACTTGTAATGTAGAAAATAACATACCACAAAACAATTTAGCTCATATATTTTGCAATTGGTAGGGATGAAATATTTATAACTTGATTCTAAGTCCCATCAAGGAATAATGATATTTATAGAGAATCGTAGTATTAGTACATAGTCAAGTAATGATCCACCCATACCCCGAATAAAGAAAACAAAGTGATTATTAAGAACTCATTTTAACTTCTAATTATTCTTGTTGGAAAGCGTAACAATATTTCTACTTGTCTAATTATATGAATTTTTCCAAAGCTTCTAAGCTAGCTGTATTACACATTAATAGTCAAAATATGACTAGTGATGTTTAAATAGGGTGAGTGTGGACATCTCTAGTCAATCATAGTCAAATAATCATTGACCATTGTCAAAGTGTAGATTATGTTGAATAGTTGTCACGCATGGTTAGCCATAATCTGAAAATAATGAACCATCACCAACTATGATATTCCTGGATGACTATTGTTAACTATAATTCATGGTAGTTAACTATGATTATCGTCGTCAACAATTGTTAACCATTGATGACTCTAGTTAGCATGGTTGGACGTCGTCAACCATGGTTGGTCATGTTTAGCCATGGGCATCTTATGTCAACGATTTTTAATCATGGTCATCCATGGTCAACCATATCCACCATAATCAAACATTGAAACTATGTTCAACCCATGCTCAACATGGCCAACCATGGCTAATGTGATCAAACATTCTATGGAACTATTTTGAAGATAAATGCTTTGACATTATAATGACAAAAACTATCACATTCTCACAAATCAACTAATTTGAAAAGAAAGCTAATGTCACATTGTGACAAACATGTTGTGACATCAAAATGACAAAAAAGATTATCCAACATTGTATTGAGACAAATGTTGTAGCAATGTTACATTATAATGGAGTTTAACCAATGTTATATTGAAATATTATAAAAGTGGTCAACAACATTTATTAATGTAGTTGACAATACATTATTGTGTTTATAATCAACTGTAAAACATAATTGCCTTTAATATTATTGATTAATGTTAATATTGAAACATAGTTAGCCAAATTAGTCAAACATGTCAAACGATTAATATGAATATTAGGTTTATAGATGGGTTGCAATGTTAATTAAACCTTACTCACTTAGTTGAATACTTAACTTTTCCTTACTTATATTAAAACCCTAGCATTAAAACACAATAATAAAATATAATATTAGAACCCTATCCTAAAACCCTAATATTAAAACCTAACACTGAAACCCCAATATGAAAACCCAAAATCAAAACCCGAATAACAAAACCAAGTATTAAAACTCTAATATTAATAACCAATATTAAAATCCCAATATTAAATGTCTACCATACATCTAATAATTTTTTATGTAGTATCATATTTATTAATGTGGTTTCACATGTGTTTGGTATATACCTATTGACATATAATAATCATATTTATTTAATGTGATTGTGCTAATCTTTATATTTTGAAATCGCTTAGCAAAATTATTCCTAGAGTGTCAATAATAAAATATAATATTAGAACCCTATCCTGAAACCCTAATATTAAAACCTAACATTGAAACCCCAATATTAAAACCAAAAATCAAAACCCGAATAACAAAACCAAGTATTAAAACTCTAATATTAATAATCAATATTAAAATCTCAATATTAAATGTTTACCATACATCTAATAGTTATTGATTTAGTATCATATTTAGTAATTTGGTTTCACATCTATTTGGTATATACCTATTGACATATAGTAATCATATTTATTTAATGTGATTGTGCTAATCTTTATATTTTGAAATTGCTTGGCAAAATTATTCCTAGAGTGTCAATAATAAAATATAATATTAGAACCCTATCCTAAAACCTTAATATTAAAACCTAACACTGAAATCCCAATATTAAGACCCAAAATCAAAACCCAAATAGCAAACCCAAGTATTAAAACTCTAATATTAATAATCACAATTAAAATGCCAATATTAAATGTCTACCATACATCTAATAATTACTGATGTAGTTTCATATTTATTAATGTGGTTTCACATGTATTTGGTATATACCTATTGACATATAGTAATCATATTTATTTAATGTGATTGTGCTAATCTTTATATTTTGAAATTGCTTAGCAAAGTTATTCCTAGAGTGTCAATAATAAAATATAATATTAGAACCCTATCCTAAAACCCTAATATTAAAAGTTAACACTAAAACCCCAATATTAAAACCCAAAATAAAAACCCGAATAACAAAACCAAGTATTAAAACTCTAATATTAATAACCAATATTAAAATCCCAATATTAAATGTCTACCATACATCTAATAATTATTGATGTAGTATCATATTTATTAATGTGGTTTCACATGTATTTGGTATATACCTATTGACATATAGTAATCATATTTATTTAATGTGATTGTGCTAATCATTGTATTTTGAAATTGCTTAACAAAATTATTCCTAAAATGTCAATCTATGGGCAAACTAAAAATTGTTAATGAATGTTGTTTTTTTTTTCTAACATCAGTTTTTTATATAGTTATAAGAATATATACATACGCATTTCCTAAAACCCTAATATTAAAACCTAACACTGAAACCCCGATATTAAAAACTCAAATCAAAACCCGAATAACAAAACCAAGTATTAAAACTCTAATATTAATAACCAATATTAAAATCCCAATATTAAATGTCTACCATACATCTAATAATTATTGATGTAGTATCATATTTATTAATGTGGTTTGAGATGTATTTGGTATATACCTATTGACATATAGTAATCATATTTATTTAATGTGATTGTGTTAATCATTGTATTTTGAAATTGCTTAGCAAAATTATTCCTAAAGTGTCAATCTATGACCAATCTAAAAATTCTTAATGAATGTTGGTTTTTTTTTTCTAACATCAATTTGTTATATAGTTATAAGAATATATACATATGCATTTCCTAAAACCCTAATATTAAAACTTAACACTGAACCCCAATATTAAAACCCAAAATCAAAACCCGAATAACAAAAACAAGTATTAAAACTCTAATATTAATAACCAATATTAAAATCTCAATATTAAATATCTACCATACATCTAATAATTATTGATATAGTATAATATTTATTAATGTGGTTTCAATGTATTTGGTATATACCTATTGACATATAATAATCATATTTATTTAATGTGATTGTGCTAATCTTTATATTTTGAAATTGCTTAGCAAAATTATTCCTGAAGTGTCAATATATGACCAAACTAAAAATTCTTAATGAATGCTGTTTTTTTTTCTAACATCAATTTGTTATATAGTTATAAGAATATATGAATATGCATTTATTAAACAACAAGAAATATACCAACGAGTTAAAGCATTAATTTATGGAAAATTTTTATTTTTTTATGATAAATTTTTTTACATATAATAATGTAATATTTTTTATATAGTTTTATTATTTTGAGTTTTTCATATTTTATATTTATATTTTTAATTAATTATTTTTAAAGGTAATGACTCCATTTCATTAGGCATAACTAGATATAATGGGTAACTTTGTAGGAACGAGTGCCACTATTTCACCTAACCAATATTTTAAAAATGCCACAAAGTTCAACATAACTATAGACTTAACCAACACTACTTGGGGCGCAAATCATGAACCATACCACTTAAGCTAAGTTCCTTTGACGATAATAACAATAACAACAACAACAATAATATTGATATTCTTACATAAATACGTTAATTATACTATAACTTATAATTTAAACATATTATTGATCTAATAATAATATATTTTAAATTCATCTTCGTATTGATTTTGCTAAATAATATTATTAGTAATATGAATTTAACATTAACATTAATTTAATATATATTAATAATAAAAATGACTATTAATATTAATATTAATGGTTAAAAAGTAAATTAATAACCACATTACTAATATTTATGTACTAATGTAACATCAATATAACACACATTAGCATTTAATTTACCTATTTATAAATTAAAATATTAAAATATTAATAAAATATTCCTAATTTATTAAATTAATTGAAACATTAATTCTTCAACAATTAGTTTATAAATACCATACATAATTAATACATAATAAATACATTAATATTTGATATTTAATATAATATTAGCATTTAATTTTCACATATATAGATAGATATATAACATTAATAACATTTCTATAATATTTCTATAACATTAATAAGTGTTTCATATAATATTAATCATACATTAATAATATATTAGTCTATACATTTTATAATATCTTAATTATATATTAATATATATTAACTATGCTTGTGCATTGTTAATATGGTCAATCATAGTTAATATAAGCATTATAATCCGCAAAAATCAACTTGACAACTAAGGCTAATGCTAGTTAACAATGGTATCATGGTCTATTTATAAGTAACCTATTGTTAACATAATAAAATTTATATTTTTTTTATCAGTGTATGACTAGAATATACCATTGATACTTATGATTAAAGATAATCAAACTATATTGAAATTACAATCAGCTATAATCAATCACATCCAACCATTCAATCATAATCGATCATAAAAACAAAGACATTTATTTCGAAAGCCTCAAAAGAATCCAATGCATGATGTCAAAATTCTTACTAATCCACTTATGCAGCTATCAAAATGAAATATAAACCACATAACTCTATTCTATACAAAACATCCACTTATCGATATCAAAATGAAATATGAACCACATAAAGCCATTCTATGGAAAACATGATTTGAAAAATGTAATTTAGGAAAAGTGTGTAAACTCCGTCTCGTGATTTTGATCTTAAAAGTGCCACATTATTTGAAGAATGTAATTTCCTTATGAACCTTATTATCTAATTTAGGAAAAACATGTAAATTCGGTCTCGTGATTTTAATTTAAAAATGCCTTATGAACATTATTCCGCCAAAATGTAATAGGAAACAATGCAGGCTGCGTGGCAGGTAGTCCCTGTCTTTAGAGATATGTAATAACGTAGATTCGGTAGCAAGCCAGCCAGCCATTGTTTCATCTACCAGCGATTTGCTTTTTTCCTGATTGTACTAGCCATTGTTTCATCGACTAGCGATTTTCTTTGTCTCTGATTGCTTGCATGATTATCTGCCTAACAGAGATATGTAATAACCTAGATTCGGTATAGCCATTGTTTCAGTAGAGTTCTTTTGACCTTACATTTGCTGCCTGTCCAGGAAAATGCATCAGCGCTTTCCATTTGCTGTCTGTCCTGCATCAGCGGAAAAAGGCGTACAACATATTCAATCAATTCTACAAATACAAATACAATGAAAGAGTGCTTAACATATAAACAAAACGAAGCATTTATAAGGTTCAACTTAACTGAACTTTAGTATCAAAACTATGTATAGCATCAGCGGATTACCGATTCCAGGCAAGTGCATCGTTGAGGAATAATGCATAAACTGGAAAAATCTGCTGAGGAATAATGCATAAACTACATTATTCAGAACCACAAGAGGTTACCGATTCCAGGCAAGTGCATCTTATTCAGAACCACAAGAGATTACCGATTCCAGGCAAGTGCATCTTAGCTTAAGTGGAAGAGTTTGAGTGGAAGCTGAGGCGAATTTCAGACCAGTTGAATGCACTGTGCGAGCGCTTTCTCTAATGAGACAAACGAAAATGATATGCTTCGCTTTCTCTATTGAGACAAACGAAACATTGTATATGACAAATGTAACAAACACATGTTCTACCGAAAGAATATTGGCCATTTCTAGCACGGTGCTATACATTTGCTTGGTTAGAACCTTGGAGTTTGATCCTTTTACCTCTGTTATCGAATTGTGGAAGCTCCATGATGGCATGTATGGAAATTTTAGGCCAAGAACAATATTGGAAACCAGGTATAGAACTGATTTTGGAATGTATATATTGTAAATTACTTGTAGCGCTATGCACATAACTCTAAACTAAATTCCCATAAACTCCTAGCAACGGGTTGTCTCTGCAAATGGAGATTTTCAATTTTCTTTCTTCGAAGTCCAAAAATTTGGAAATAGGTAAAGGGACTAGCGCTCCACACTTCCGATTTGACGAACAACTAGACAAAAGAGCAGACTTCGTTTGGTTGAACTGGCCACTCTTCCTATTAGCAAGAGAAAGGGAAAGAAAAGTAATCGTAATACACAGTGTGAGATCCCTGGGCATCCCCTCAATAGTAATCGTAATTATAATTTTCAGTCTTTGTTTAATCACCTTTCTTTCAAACTTCGACTAATTAGATTATTGGCCCTAAATTGGGATATCTAATCAGCGCTCAATTTGAATATCATTTGATGTCTTCAAGTGGCATATTTTAGTGTTTTCGTGGCTAAATTCTCTGCTCTCATGTATGGAAATTTTAGGCCAAGAACAATATTGGAAACTAGGTATAGAACTGATTTTGGAATGTATATACTGTAAAGTACTTGTAGCGCTATGCACATAACTCTAAAATAAATTCCCATAAACTCCTAGCAACGGGTGATTTCTGCAAATGGAGATTTTCAATTTTCTTTCTTCGAAGTCCAAAAATTTGGAAATAGGTAAAGGGACTAGCGCTCCACACTTCCGATTTGACGAACAACTAGACAAAAGAGCAGACTTCATTTGGTTGAACTGGCCACTTTTTCTATTAGCAAGAGAAAGGGAAAGAAAAGTAATCGTAATACAGGGTTTGAGATCGCCGGGCAGCCCCTCAATAGTAATCGTAATTATAATTGCCAGTCTTTGTTTAATCGCCTTTCTTTCAAACTTTGACTAATTAGATTATTGGCCCTAAATTGGGATATCTAATCAGCTCTCAATTTGAATATCATTTGATGTCTTCAAGTGGCATATTTTAGTGTTTTCGTGGATAAATTCTCTGCTCTCATAGTGTTGTTGTATTTGTGGCTGTGGGTAACATTGCAATCATTTTACATTGAGGATGATTATGTTCACTAGAAAGTGAGAAACTATTAAATCAAATATTACGTATATCCTCTAAAATCCACAGCGCAACAACTCAGACAATATAATATTACTATTACACCAACCGGGAAGGTTGTGATAAATTAATTGAAATATAACGTGGTTGGAGAAAGAAAATGAAATGTGGCATGCTCTTGCCGTAATGTTGCTTGTGTGTGCCACCTCCACCTCTGCAGGATGACTACGAAGCCTATGCAGTTCCTACCCCAGAGGAACCGCCTGTTCCATATCCAGACTGTCAGAACCAAGAAAACGCTCAAGAACGCTATCCATCTGATGAACCATCCCGAGCGTACAACCAGGAAATGATGGTATGCACAATACCAGTCCCAGGAAAATCCTCGTGAATATGACCAGTACCAGAACCAAGAAAACGCGCAAGGGTATGCAGAATATCAGAACGGGTAAAATCCTCAAGGGTATGAACAATATCAAAATCAGGAAACTGCCCAAGGCTATGAACAGTATCAAAACCAGGAAACCGCGCAAGTTTATGTTCATTCCCGTGAGGACACTCTCCGGGCTCTTCTAGAAATATCCCTACGATGGCTTCTCTCTGTATATAGCCCATTGACACTCGGCAGTTCTATACAGACATTTCTGGTTTTCCGCATTTAGTGCATTCGTATTAGCGGCATTGCCCTGCTTTCGTCTATTAACGACTGCGAAGCTTTCAAAGGTAGGGTACTGTGTCTTCAACACCTACTACTTCCACGGATTTCGAAGAAAAATTTTGCAATTCTGCGATTGCGAATTATGTGCGAAGCTAGGTTTAGAAAAATGTGTGGACTTCGTATTAATTTGTGTCTTCATTCTGTATTTCCACAGGTTCGGTTCTGTAAATAATAATGGCTTGCACTCGTTCTAGTTTTTACATTCCGGCAAATGTTTCTTCCTGTTCGATTCCGACAGGCAGCAGAAATGGAGCTTTCGTTCCCTTTGGTAATGGGCTGAAGTCTAAAGTGAGTTTGAGTTCTTTGAACCAACTGCGTCCAAAGGCTGCTATTGTGAGAGCAGAAAGCAGCAAGGAAGGCGCCATAGAGGTGCAAAATACTAGCACCAAAAATGTTGCTGAACAGAGGCCTAGGGCCGTGGAAAGGGTGACAAAGATTTCGCCCTTCGGTAAGTTTATAATCCTATAATTTTGAAGGTTTTTTTTGGTTAACTTTATTCCCCAATTGAATTTGTTCCAAATTGGGTAGGGATGTGTGAGGTTTGTCCCTAAGTCAGCAGGAATTTGTGAAGTTTGTTCCTAATAGGGATTTATGAAGTTTGCTCCTAATTTTGTAAGCATTTGTGAAGTTTGCTTTGAATAGAAAGTTTGATCTGTGAATTCTATAAATAATTTCTATACCAGTGAATCAAAAACTCCCAAAACTAGGATAGTTAGAAAACACCCAAATCATTCATGCTAATTCAAACGTGAGCTTTAACTATGTGTACAATTTAGTTTGGCTTCTGACTAATGGATAGGGAACATTTTGGGGGTTTGACAGGTATTGTCGATCCATTATCGCCAATGAGGACGATGAGGTAGATGCTTGACACGATGGACCGGCTTTTCGACGACGCTTTTATGTTTCGCTTTTCTTCGCGGGGGTATCCAGAGACAACAAGTTGTACTGAAAATGAGGTTCGACATGCCCGGATTGTCAAAGGAGGATGTGAAGGTCCCTGTGGAGCACAGTTTCTGGTGATATAAGGTAGCCACAAAAATGAGGAAGGTGATAAAGATTCTTTGACAGCAAGAAGTTACAGCAGCTACAGTACTCGGATGGCGTTGCCTGAAAACTGTGAGATGGACAAAATAAAGGCGGGATTGAAAAATGGTGTCCTCCAGAGAACCGACAACCCTTCTACCTATGGTATGTGCACTGACCCCAGTCCTTTCTGAATCTAATTTTATAATTTCATTGCTACTGCGAAATATACAATTGCTAATTTAATTCAGGAAATTATTGAAAGAAACATAACTGAGCTGCAAGAGGATTACATGCTTATAGAGAATTACATGATGCAGAGAATTACAGGTCTTACAGGTCTTACAGGCTTACAGAGAATATCAGCGATGTAAATAATTACAGGCTCTGGATGCAAGGGGGAAAAGACCTTACCATGAAGAAGCTTTTGAACTGTGCATGTGCAAGCTGGGCCTTCTTCCGTTGTCTTCACAGAATACTGTACGAAGGCTATCGTGGAAGGAGCGTGCAGAGAAAAGCGTTTAAGTAGCCATGTGGGTAGCCAGGTGTAGCCAGGTAATAAGGTGTAGCCAGGAACCTGTGGATGGTTATATGTTCATATATACGAGCATGTTCCTCACCGTTTCAACTAACATTTAATTTCCTCAATTAATACTAACATTAGTTTATGCGGTAGGATTTACAAGTTTCAAAATATCAAAAATAACCTATTGTCTTAGTTTTTTTAGCTTCGGTCCAGCTTCCGTCAGCTTCGGTCCTCGAGAAGAGGCCAAATAACACGACTAATAAATATGTTGCTGAGAACTTTGTTTATCGCTAATAAACCCAAAGTAAAAGCAGCTAAAGTAATGTTACTTTATCTCCACCGTGATCGATTACTATAGTCCATTCCAATGGATAATGTCAAAATTCTAACTAATCCACTTATGCAGCTATCAAAATGAAATATAAACCACATAACTCTATTCTATACAAAACATCCACTTATCGACCTCAAAATGAAATATGAACCACATAAAGCCATTCTATGGAAAACATGATTTGAAAAATGTAATTTAGGAAAAGTGTGTAAACTCTGTCTCGTGATTTTGATCTTAAAAGTGCCACATTATTTGAAGAATGTAATTTCCTTATGAACCTTATTATGTAATTTAGGAAAAACGTGTAAATTCGGTCTCATGATTTTAATTTAAAAATGCCTTATGAACATTATTCTGCCAAAATGTAATCGGAAACAATGCAGGCTGCGTGGCAGCTAGTCCCTACCTTTATAGATATGTAATAACGTAGATTCGGTAGCAAGCCAGCCAGCCATTGTTTCATCTAACAACGATTTGCTTTGTTTCTGATTGCGCGAGCCATTGTTTCATCGACCAACGATTTTCTTTGTTTCTGATCACCTGCATGATTATCTGCCTAACAGAGATATCTAATAACGTAGATTCGGTATAACCATTGTTTCACTAGAGTTCTTTTGACCTTACATTTGCTGCCTGTCCAGGAAAATGCATCAGCCCTTTCCATTTGTTGCCTGTCCTACATCAGCGGTAAAAGCATACAACGTATTCAACCAATTCTACAAATACAAATACAATGAAAGAATTCTTAACATATAAACAAAACGAAGCATTTATAAGGTTCAACTTAACTGAACTTTAGTATCGAAACTATGTATAGTATCAACGGATTACCGATTCCAAGCAAGTGCATCGCTGAGGAATAATGCATAAACTAGAAAAATCTACTGAGGAATAATGCATAAACTACATTATTCAGAACCACAAGAGGTTACCGATTCCAGGAAAGTGCATCTTATTCAGAACCACAAGAGATTACCGATTCCAGGCAAGTGCATCTTAGCTTGAGTGGAAGAGCTTGAGTGGAAGCTGAGGCGAATTTCAGACCAGTTGAATGCACTGTGCGGGCGCTTTCTCTATTGAGACAAACGAAACATTGTATATGACAAATGTAACAAACACATGTTCTACCGAAAGAATATTGGCCATTTCTTGCACGGTGCTATACATTTGCTTTGTTAGAGCCTTGGAGTTTGATCCTGTTCCCTCTGCTATCGAGTTGTGGAAGCTCCATGATGGCATGTATGGAAATTTTAGGCCAAGAACAATATTGGAAACCAGGTATAGAACTGATTTTGGAATGTATATACTGTAAACTACTTGTAGCGCTATGCACATAACTCTAAACGAAATTCCCATAAACTCCTAGTAACGGGTTGTCTCTGCAAATGGAGATTTTCAATTTTCTTTCTTCGAAGTCCAAAAATTTGGAAATAGTTAAAGGGACTAGCGCTCCACACTTCCGATTTGACGAACAACAAGACAAAAGAGCACACTTCGTTTGGTTGAACCGGCCACTCTTGCTATTGGCAAGAGAAAGGGAAGGAAAAGTAATCGTAATACATGGTGTGAGATCCCTGGGCAGCCCCTCAATAGTAATCGTAGTTATAATTGTCAGTCTTTGTTTAATCACCTTTCTTTCAAACTTCGACTAATTAGATTATTGGCCCTAAATTGGGATATCTAATCAGCCCTCAATTTGAATATAATTTGATGTCTTCAAGTGGAATATTTTAGTGTTTTTGTGGCTAAATTATCTGATCTCATGTATGGAAATTTTAGGCCAAGAACAATATTGGAAACTAGGTATAGAACTGATTTTGGAATGTATATACTGTAAAGTACTTGTAGCGCTATGCACATAACTCTAAACTAAATTCCCATAAACTCCTAGCAACGGGTTGTCTCTGCAAATGGAGATTTTCAATTTTCTTTCTTCGAAGTCCAAAAATTTGGAAATAGGTAAAGGGACTAGCGCTCCACACTTCCGATTTGACGAACAAATAGACAAAAGAGCAGACTTCGTTCGGTTGAACCAGCCACTCTTGCTATTAGCAAGAGAAAGGGAAAGAAAAGTAATTGTAATACAGGGTTTGAGATCCCTGGGAAGCCCCTCAAAAGTAATCGTAATTATAATTGTCAGTCTTTGTTTAATCACCTTTCTTTCAAACTTCGACTAATTACGTTATTGGCCCTAAATTGGGATATCTAATCAGCCCTAAATTTGAATATCATTTGATGTCTTCAAGTGGCATATTTTAGTGTTTTCGTGGCTAAATTCTCTACTCTCATAGTGTTGTTGTATTTGTGGTTATGGGTAACCTTGCAAGCCTTTTACATCGAGGATGATTATGTTCACTAGAAAGTTAGAAACTATTAAATCAAATATTACGTATATCCTCTAAAATCCACAGCGCAACAACTTGGACAATATAATATTACTATTACACCAACTGAGAAGGTTGTGATAAATTAATTGAAATATAATGTGGTCGGAGAAAGAAAATGAAACGTGTCGTGCTCTTTCCGTAATGTTCCTTCTGTGTGCCACCTTTGCCTCCGCCAGACAACTACGAAGCATATGCAGGTCCTCCGCCAGAGGAACCGCCTGTTCCATATCCAGACTGCCAGAACCAGGAAAATGCTCAAGAACGCTATCCATCTGACGAAACAGCCCGAGCGTACTACCAGGAAACGACGGTATGCACAATACCAGTCCCAGGAAAATCCTCATGAATACGACTAGTTCCAGAACCAAGAAAACGCGCAAGGGTATGCAGAATATCAGAACGGGGAAAATCTTTAAGGGTATGAACAATATCAAAATCAAGAAACTGCCTAAGGCTATGAACAGTATCAAAACCAGGAAACCGCACAAGTTTATGTTCATTCCTGTGAGGACACTCTCGGGGCTCTTTTGGAAATCTCCCTACGATCACTTCTCTCTGTATATAGTCCATTGACACTCGGCAGTTTTATACAGACATTTCTGGTTTCCCGCATTTAGTGCATTCATATTCGCGGCATTGCCCTGCTTTCTTCTGTTAACGACTGCGAAGCTTTCAAAGGTAGGGTACTGTGTATTCAACATCTGCTACTTCCACAGATTTCAAAGAAAATTTCTGCAATTCTGCGATTGTGAATTATGTGCGCAGCTAGGTTTAGCCAAATGTGTGGACTTCGTATTAATTTGTGTTTTGATTCTGTATTTCCACAGGTTCGGTTCTGTAAATAATAATGGCTTCTACTCTTTCTAGTTTGTACATTCCGGCAACTTCTTATGCCTGTTCGATTCCGACAGGCAGCATAAATGGAGCTTTCGTTCCCTCTCGTAACGGGCTGAAGTCTAAAGTGAGTTTGAGTTATTTTAACCAGCGGCGTCCAAAGGCGGCCGTTGTGATAGCAGAAAGCAGCAAGGAAGGTGCCATAGAGGTGCAAAATACTAGCACCAAAAATGTTGCTGAACAGAAGCCTAGGGCCGTGGAAAGGGCGACAAAGATTTCGCCCTTCGGTAATTTTTTAATCCTATAATTTTGAAGGTTTTTTTTGGTTAACTTTATTCTCCAATTGAATTTGTTCCAAATTGGGTAGGGATGTGTGGGGTTTGTCCCTAAGTCGGCAGGAATTTGTGAAGTTTGTTCCTTATAGGGATTTGTGAAGTTTGTTCCTAATTTTGTAAGCATTTGTGAAGATTGCTCTGAGTAGTAAGTTTGATCTGTGAATTCTATAAATAATTTCTATACTAGTGAATCAAAAACTCCCAAACCTAGGATACTTAAAAAACGCCCAAATCTTTCATGCTAATTCAAGCCTGAGCTTTAACTATGTGTGCAATTTAGTTTGGCTTCTGACTGATGGATAGGGAACCTTTTGGGGATTTGACAGGTATTGTCGATCCATTATCGCCAATGAGGACGATGAGGAAGATGCTTGAAACGATGGACCGGCTTTTCGACGACGCTTTTATGTTTCACTCTTCTTCGCGGGGGTATCCAGAGACAACAAGTTGTACTGAAAATGAGGTTCGACATGCCCGGATTGTTAAAGGAGGATGTGAAGGTCTCTGTGGAGCACGATGTTCTGGTGATCAAAGGTAGCCACAAAAATGAGGGAGGCGATAAAGATTCTTTGTCGGCAAGAAGTTACAACAGCTACAGTACTCACATGGTGTTTCCTGAAAACCTATGTTACCAGAAACGAGAAACGGGAAACGGAACGGGAAACGAGAACGGTACGAGAAACGATGTTCAGAGGTTTCGCATATAAGAAACGAGGAGAGAGAAAAACACCATATAAAATGTTTACAAATAATTTTTCAATTTCCTACCTCTATCACTGTAATGACATTACAAATTCTAAGAGTTTTACATGAGCTCCACTCCTCTCATAGAACTACACCTACAAATTCTTAGCTTTACAAATAACACAATTATTTTGCTACTAACGTTTATCAATCAGCCACTTAATTTTAGCACAATATAAGTGTTCTAGTAACATGTAAATTGGGAAAAAAATGATCACGTTTTGGCAATGCTAAATGAAGCTTCCGCGCTGCTTGATGTTGACCAAATTAAATTATCGCATTTTGGCAATACGAAATTAAGCTTCCGCGCTGCTTGATGTTCACCAAATTAACCGTGTCTATGATGCTTCTACGTTGCTTCAAGTACAGGCTTCAACCACATGGTTAAAATTAAATTAAACATGCCTATATAACTTCCACATTACCATATCAATCCAGGTTCTTTGATAGTCAATATTCTTGCTCGACACACCTCAGTAGATCAATTCATATTGAAAGAAAACTCAGTCAAGAAAGGATCCATGTAATTTCAATGCATGTCCATATCAATGCATGAGGGACAGTGGGATAGTGGCGAGATAGAAGACACCTAATTGATATTACAGGACTGAATAGTAACACAGGTATAGCGCATTACGATATGAACAGTTGATCCCAGCGAACCTCACCTACCCAAATCTTGAGAGAATTATGTGGTCTAGAATAAGCATTCATAAAAAAAACCAGAGATTGAAGTTTGCAAGCAGTACCTTTTGACAATAGAATTGACAATGCTGTTGAGGCGTGAAGCTGCTTGGCTCTGATCTGTGATGGGTTTGCTCTTGGCTTCTGCTTAAATCCTTGACAACTGGTGTTTTTCTTTGACAGCACTCTCACAATACCCTGTTGAGAATGCATCCATGGAACTCTTGTACTGAACTGCCTCACCAGAAGTCATCATCATTCTTCTGCGTATAGTATCGGAAGGATATGCAATAAAACTAGAACCAACTGTACTACCCCAACCAAGTAGAAAACTTGCAAGGAAGTTATTCTGCACAAGTGACATTCTCAAAAAAAGCAGAATTTTAGAGATTATAACTTTAGTTTTGACTCAGATTTTTACGTAGGAAGTATGTTTCGTGAAAAACAACACGCAATTCCACCTACAGGTCAAGGATAAATCAACGAAAATAGGAAATTGAGAGGGTCGTTGATGCAGAAAAGATGAATATTACCTCAAGGTCTCCAACCAAAATAACTGGCTTCAAAGAATCATACAGTCCAAAGTATAAACCATGATATACTATAATTCCCATTAATGATATATTAAACCCTCGATAGAGACCGACAATACCATCAGATTTCAACGTCTTCTTGTACACATCAATAAGCCCATTAAATTGCCTCTCCCCTGTCTTTGAAGCCCTGGCATCGTTAGCCAGCCAAGTTCGAGCGAAGTCCAAAGAATAAACAAAAAGGAGAGAAGATGCACCTGCTGCAGCACCAGAAGCCAAGTTTCCAGCGAACCATTTCCAGTAACCATCCTTCTCTTTCTTGAAATTAAAGAGACTCTTATAATAATCCTTAAATGCGAAGTTCAAAGCTTGTGTTCAGTGTTCAAACATCAGAGTCTGTTACAATCTAATTTTCACATATTGGAACAAACGAAAGTTCAAAACAAAACCAATGAAATGTTGTATATACCTGCGTGGGAAAATAACGGATTACATTTGTAGTGTTTCCTCTCCACAAGGAAATCACGCCTTCTTCCCTATGTTACCAGAAATCCAGAAAACTAACAGTCCACTGCGCTGCAAACTAATAGTCAACTGCGAATTCAAACTAACAGTCAACTGCGAATTCAACTAGACTTAACCCTCTGCATGTGTAACTTCCAGAAAACTAACAATTAATTGCTATTTAAACTCGATTTAACTGAAGGTTTGAAAAAATTTAATTTACCAGAGTCTGAAAAAATAAATTTAACTGCGAGTTTATTAGGAAACGGCAAGAAGAAACGCTTTCGTTTAGCGAGAAACTGTTTCTTGCCAAGGAAAACGAAAACGGCCGTTGCAGACGGCGTTTCTGGTATCGTTGCGGTTTCTTGGAAGGTTTCTGCTAGAAACGGCGGACATCGTCCCGTTTCTGGTAACTAGGCTGAAAACTGTGAGATGGACAAAATAAAGGCGGGATTGAAAAATGGTGTCCTCCCGAGAACCGACAACCCTTCTACCTATGGTATGTGCACTGACCCCAGTCCTCCTTTTTGAATCTAATTTTATAAATGCATTTCTACTATGTAATATACAATTGCTAATTTAATTCAAGAAATTATTGAAAGAAACATAACTGAGCTGCAAGAGGATTACATGCTTACAGAGAACTACATGATGCAGAGAATTACAGGTCTTACAGGCTTACAGAGAATACCAGCGACACAAATAATTACAGGATCTGGATGCAACGGGGGCAAAGACCTTACCATGAAGAAGATTTTGAACTACGCAGGAGCAAGCTGGGACTTCTTCTGTTGTCTTCACAGAAGACTGTGTGAAGGCTATCGTAGAAGGAGCGTACAGAGAAAAGCGTTTAAGTAGCCATGTGGGTAGCCTGGTGTAGCCAGGAACCTGTCGATGGTTATATGTTCATATATACCAGCATGTTCCCCACCATTTCAACTAACATTTAATTTCCTCAATTAATACTAACATTAGTTTACGCGGTAGGATTTACAAGTTTCAAAATATCGAAGATAACATATTGTTTTAGTTGTTTTAGCATCGGTCTAGCTTCGGTCAGCTTCGGTCCTCGGGAAGAGGCCAAATAACACGACTAATAAATATGTTGCTGAGAAATTTGTTTATCGCTAATAAACCCGAAGTAAAAGCAGCTAAAGTAATGCTATCTCCATCATGATCGATTACTATAGTCCATTCCAATGCATGATTTCAAAATTCTAACTAATCCACTGATGCACCTATCAAAATGAAATATAAACCACATAACTCTATTCTATACAAAACATCCACTTATCGATATCAAAATGAAATATGAACCACATAAAGCCAGTCTATGGAAAACATGATTTTAAAAATGTAATTTAGGAAAAGTGTGTAAACTCCGTCTCGTGATTTTGATCTTAAAAGTGCCACATTATTTGAAGAATGTAATTTCCTTATGAACCTTATTATGTAATTTAGGAAAAACATGTAAATTCGGTCTCGTGATTTTAATTTAAAAATTCCTTATGAACATTATTCTGCCAAAATGTAATAGGAAACAATGCAGGTTGCGTGGCAGCTAGTCCCTGCCTTTAGAGATATGTAATAACGTAGATTCGGTAGCAAGCCATCCAACCATTGTTTCATCTACCAACGATTTGCTTTGTTTCTGATTGCGCCAGCCATTGTTTCATCGACCAACGTTTTTTCATGTATGAATATGACCAGTACCAGAACCAAGAAAACACGCAAGGGTATGCAGAATATCAGAACGGGGAAAATCCTCAAGGGTATGAATAATACCAAAATCAGGAAACTACCCAAGGCTATGAACAATATTAAAACGAGGAAACCGCGCAAGTTTATGTTCATTCCCGTGAGGACACTCTCGGGGCTCTTCTGGAAATCTCCCTATGATCGCTTCTCTCTGTATATAACCCATTGACACTCGGCAGTTTTATACAGAAGTTTCTGGTTTTCTGCATTTAGTGCATTCGTATTCGTGGCATTGCCCTGCTTTCTTCTAGTAACGATTGCGAGGCTTTCAAAGGTAAGGTACTGTGTCTTCATCATCTTCTACTTCCACGGATTTCGAAGAAAATTTCTGCAATTCTGCGATTGCGAATTATGTGCGAAGCTAGGTTTAGCAAAATGTGTGGACTTCATATTAATTTGTGTTTTCATTCTGTATTTCCACAGGTTCGGTTCTGTCAATAATAATGGCTTGCACTCTTTCTAGTTTTTACATTCCAGCAACTGCTTATGCCTGTTCGATTCTGACTGGCAGCAGAAATGGAGCTTTTGTTCCTTCTGGTAACGGGCTGAATTCTAAAGTGAGTTTGAGTTCTTTTAACCAGCGGCATCCAAAGGCAGCTGTTGTGAGAGCAGAAAGCAGCAAGGAAGGCGCCATAGAGGTGAAAAATACTAGCACCAAAAATGTTGATGAACAGAAGCCTAGGGCCGTGGAAAGGGCGACAGAGATTTCGCCCTTCGGTAAGTTTATAATCCTATAATTTTGAAGGTTTTTTTTGGTTAACTTTATTCTCGAATTGAATTTGTTCCAAATTGGGTAGGGATGTGTGAGGTTTGTCCCTAAGTCGGTAGGAATTTGTGAAGTTTGTTCCTAATAGGGATTTGTGAAGTTTGTTCCTAATTTTGTAAGCATTTGTGAAGATTTCTTTGAATAGCAAGTTTGATCTGTGAATTCTATAAATAATTTCTATACCAGTGAATAAAAACTCTCAAACCTAGGATAGTTAGAAAACGCCCAAATCTTTCGTGCTAATTCAAGCCTGAGATTTAACTATGTGTACAATTTAGTTTGGCTTCTGACTGATGGATAGGACACATTTTGGGGGTTTGACAGGTATTGTCGATCCATTATCACCAATGAGGACGATGAGGCAGATGCTTGACACGATGGACCGGCTTTTCGACGACGCTTTTATGTTTCGCTCTTCTTCGCGGGGGTATCCAGAGACAACAAGTTGTGCTGAAAATGAGGTTCGACATGCCCAGATTGTCAAAGGAGGATGTGAAGGTCTCTGTCGAGCATGATGTTCTGGTGATCAAAGGTAGCCACAAAAATGAGGAAGGCGATAAAGATTCTTTTTCGGCAAGAAGTTACAACAACTACAGTACTCGGCTAGTGTTGCCTGAAAACTGTGAGATGGACAAAATAAAGGCGGGATTGAAAAATGTTGTCCTCCCGAGAACCGACAACCCTTCTACCTATGGTATGTGCACTGACCCCAGTCCTCCTTTCTGAATCTAATTTTATAAATGCATTACTATTGTGGAATATACAATTGCTAATTTAATTCAGGAAATTATTGAAAGAAACATAACTGAGCTGCAAGAGGACTACATGCTTACAGAGAATTACATGATGCAGAGAATTATAGGTCATACAGGCTTACAGAGAATACCAACGACGCAAATAATTACAGGCTCTGGATGTAACGGGGGCAAAGACCTTACCATGAAGAAGCTTTTGAACTGCCCAGGTGCAAGTTGGGCCTTCTTCCGTTGTCTTCACAGAAGACTGTGCAAAGGCTATCGTGGAAGGAGCGTGCAGAGAAAAGAATTTAAGTAGCCATGTGGGTAGCCAGGTGTAGCCAGGAACCTGTGGATGGTTATATGTTCATATATACCAGCATGTTCCTCATCGTTTCAACTAACATTTAATTTCCTCAATTAATACTAACATTAGTTTACGCAGTAGGATTTACAAGTTTCAAAATATCGAAGATAACCTATTGTTTTAGTTGTTTTAGCTTCGGTCCAGCTTCGGTCAGCTTCGGTCCTCGGGAAAAGGCCAAATAACACAACTAATAAATATTTGCTCAGAACTTTGTTTATCGCTAATAAACCCGAAGTAAAAGCAGCTAAAGTAATGCTATCTCGATCGTGATCAATTACTATAGTCCATGCGTGAAAAGAGAGACTAATAAGACAACTTCAAATGCAAGACTTATTTTTAAATGTATAAATATCAATATCGATTAAAGTTAATCTTCTTGTATTAATGTTTTTATTGTTTTTAAGTACGTAGAAAAAATGAAAACCTGTAATTAAAATGGTGAACATTAATAATGTAATTGATAATAATACTATTAGTTATTTTATATTAATATTAACATTATATCAACTAACATCAATATAATAATTTTTTATTTTTAAATATAATTATAATATATATTATTTTAATAATATTATTAGATTTATTAGTTATTATAAAAAATATTGATAATTATTATTTCCTAACTTATTACTAATAAATTTTAGTCTTTTAATTTTTTTAATAACTTTAATATTAATATTAATAATTAGTATTATCATATTATTAAATTTTAATAATATATTATTATTATTATTATATTTAATTAATCAAAAATACAATTATTTTCTTTGTTTTTTCTTTTATTAATTAATGTTTTTTTCTTAATATGTTCTTTTGGCAATACCATTATATATAAAAGTTGCCTGTCTTTTTCTCTTCACTTATATTTTTTGTTTTTATCTTTAATGATAAATAAGATATTCTAACAAAATGTCAAATGTTTTAACTATGTGTAATACAATTTTTTCTATAAAAAAAAAATTACAATCATTATAAATTACAACTACCAAAATTTACATCCTAAAATAATTGATATTATTTATTATTTTGATATTATTATTACGAAAAATTAATAATATTATTTTGTTATTATTATTTAATAATAATATCACTAAAATTAAAAAAAAAAAAAAACATTTACCATTAATTATTTAAATCTGATATAATCGAAATAAGAAAATAATAATCTTCCAATATAAACATAATTAACTATCCATATAAATATAATAAATAATAAATTGCCTTAATTTTCATTTTCTATTACCCGATACAACTTCTATTATCCCATACATGATTTGAAAGAAACAAATTCAAATTCCACTTCTCTTATTATATGCTTGAGCGATTTATTTGTATGATGTTACGATGGTTGTAGGAAAGAATGATCATGTTGACTTTTAACATATAACATATGACAAATAACCATTCCAATATACTTTTGGGACGGCTTCGAGGAATAATTTTGTATATGTATCTATATATATATATATAATTTTGATATTAATTTTATATAATATGTAGATATTAATTTTATATAATATGTAGATATTAATTTTATATCATATATAGATATTAATTTTTTAAATGATTAAAAATATTTATAATTTTGTTTATTTTTAATTTGGAATTGATAAGTTTATATATATATATATAATAGAGGATATGATAAAAAAAATGGAAAATATTTGTTTGGTTTATTTAAATAAAAGAATTTTAAAATATTAATAATCTTACTCTTGATATGCTAAGGACACTGAATATGCTAAAGATAAGTAGTCAAAATATTTTATTCACACTCTCAACTATAAATAAAATATTTCATTTGGGATATAATAAAAAGACAAAATGAGTATACTTGTTTGGCTTAAAAGTGTTATAAAAAATCAACAATATCACTCTCACTAACTATACTATAGAGAAGTGGGAAAAATATTTCAGTCTCAATCTGAAACATAAATAAAATATACTTTGACTACTAAGTCTACTGAGGCATACATACTTTATCTTACTCAACCACCTTGTTCATGACACTACAAAGTCTATTAAAACATACATACTTTATCCCTCTATCATGATCAACTTAGTGACCTTTTAGAAAGAAACACATGCTATTAATGATTATATCCATATATATAAAACAATGGAAAATAGTTTTATCTTTTAATGGTTAATGATTATATCCATATATATAAAACAATGGAAAATAGTTTTATCTTTTAATGGTTAAATCATTTTAACTTGTCTCATTATTTTTATTCACAATTAAAATTTGAAAACCAAATAAAAAATGCCAGATTGTTTATACATGTGACTGTCTTAAATATCTATGTGACTGTCTTAAATATCTATCAAACTTTTAGAAAAATCAATCATATTTATTGATATATACTTATCAACATCTCCCGTGAATATCAATCCATAACCAAATTAAAATATTTCCCAAATGGCATAAGAAAGTTTTCCCTAAGGTGCCTATCTATAACAAAATTCGAAATAAACTCTAAATTTTGGTTTGTTTTCACACATGCATTTATTATAGGTCTATCTATGAACCTATAGGTGAGCTAAACACTAAAGATATACAGAATAAAATTAAAATGAAAATACGTCAACGGTTTCGGAAATGGTGGCAATTAAAATTAATTTACTTTGATCTAAGTATCTTTAATACCTTTTTTTAAGCTCTAATTTGTTTTGTATATAAAACTAATATTTTTTTACTCTAATTTCTATTTTTAAATATTTTAATTTATAAATATATGAATGATCTTTATATTTTAATTTATAAACAGAAGAATTTGTTTATTTATTTTTATACTTGATAAACAAATCTACTTCTCAGCTATGCCACAAGCATGGACTAACCTTTCTTCGTGGGACCCACTTTCCCCGCCTTTAAAAGGAATGCCTGACTTTTCTTCGTGGGTCCCACTTTCCCCACCTTTAAAAAGAGTGCCGCTGGGAAGTCCTGTCCATTTTTTCATTCATTCTTCTTGATTTCGGATCTTCGGCTGCAGAGCTTTCAGACGCGGTGTTCATTCTCTTTCTTTTTCTTTTTCATTTTCATTTGGGATCCTTCTCATTTGTGTTGCGCAAAATAATGGAGTATGTAAGGTGGAGGTTGATGGATTCGGGAGTTATCGGACGCGTTCTGCACGATTTCAATCCTCGTGTGAGGATCGTTCTACGTCTCGGCGATACACGAATCAACATAGGTGATAAAGTAACCTCTGGTCGACTGAAACGCCCTCCTACTGGCTGTCAAACACATTGTGGTGATCTAGAGCTACCAGAAATCTTCAGAAACCCAAAATTAGTAGCATGCGTAAGTTTAATTCCTAATTTAATCGAGATGTCCCCGAATAATAATGTATTCACCTCTGTTTCGTTAAACTGAAATTCGTATCTTGCTAATTATTTCGTAAAACCGTAATGAGATGATCACGGATCCTGAGGCTCCTGGAGGCGAGTACCTGCACTGGTACGTTATAATCCGCCTGAACTCAGAACTAATTTCGAATAAAAACGGTGTTAAGCGGTTAACTAATTAACTAATTTCATAATAACGGTGTTAATCGCTACGTTGTACAGGTTTTTTGTGGGTTTCATGTGCAGTACCCAGAATGTTGTAGGTATGATGTTTGCGTTTCTTTCTTTGACCATGACATTTATCCATACATCAAATGTGTTTGTTAACCGTCAGCAATATGTTTGTTTCTATGTGCTACAATATTAGGATCGTCGCAGATGCATGTGGTTGACTATGAACCTCCCAGAGCGGGTACCCGCATGTTTGTTTTCACAATGTTCGAGATTAATGAATCTCATCTCATGGATTCACCAGAGTCCCGGGAAAACTTCAGTACCACATTTTTTGCTGAGAATAATGCACTTGGTTGCCCCCTGGGTGCTTGTTTTTTCTACGTCAGGTGAAAAGGAGGAGAAGAAAGAGGAGAATGGGGTTAGTGAATCGTGTTTCGCATGAAGCAGTAAGAGGAGGAGAATTTTTGTTTCTTTGGGTGTTGCCTTTTCCAGCGTCATGTATGAAAACCGTCCACTTGCACCTGAGAAAGATTATGTTGTTTATTGTTATGGATCTTAGATGGTCGTGGTTCATTGTTATGGTAGTTAATTATATCAAGCAAATAATACAGTCGAGTCGAGCATACTGGAGATCCTTGGTTTGTTGCAGTTACCTAATGTGAGCACTCAGTTTCGTTCCACAGGATATGTATCCAATGACGTTTTATTAAATAATATATTTAAACTAGGAAATATATTTCTTGCGTTTTATTGGATGTGGTTAGCCTGAATATATCAACATACAATACAACAGACTTCCATACTAAACGTTTACCTACTTTCCCTTCCCAATTTATCATTTGTGAAAGTTATGTACAAAGAATTGCCCCAGATTACAAGTTACAACTGTTACGAATCCAATTACCAAGATGTTTGCCGAGTAAATTGCAGGGAGACAGAAGGAAAACAAACACCTGATATAAAGTTAAAAGTAGGATCAAATAATTTGTCGAACATTCAACCTAATTTTCGGTCGGCCCTCGCTAAGCCATTGTTAGTAGTACATGTTATTGCAATTACAATTTTTTTTTATATAGTTTTGTGAACACATTTGCATTTATAATATATTTTCTGTAATCGAAAACGTTCAATGAAAAACATATAGTATTTAAGAAATGTAATTTTGTTTCATTTGTGAGATTGTTTTTAATTGTTTTAAATGGGTTTAAAATAATGGATTAAAAAATAATAATTATCTGATATTGTGATTCATAGTAGTTAATCACACAAAAAGTGGATGCTATCAGTTTTTATAGATTTGAGTGGTGTGTTCTTTCTAATAATGTTGTTTATTTAAACTTATGAATTAAGGTTTTTTAAATATACAGTTTCACAGTATTTTTTAAAAAAAATCTTATATAACAATAATCCATAACCATTGGCAGCATATGAACAAATATAACAATCTATCATAAAGCAATCATCACATCAATCATATATCATGAAGTCATCACAAATTCTCCTTCTCCTAATTATTTGTAACATCTTTCCCATCTTATACAAAATATTATTATTATTATTATTATAAAGTAAATATATTTCACAGTTACATAAACTATCATTGTATAACGTCACCCCTTGGATTAACAAATCTTGCATTACTTATTACAATATATTTTCTGCATACTTATCTATTCTTGTTCAAGCTTTGGAATGAATGCTATGTCATGGTGTACCAAGACCTAAGAGTCTTTTTCTCAATTATTCAACCCAAAAATGCTCTTTATAATTATATAATCATGTTCCTTATGCCACTTTCTATATATAAAGGTATATACATATACACTTATTTAATTTGATGCCCTATTTTTTTGTGTAAATATCAGCCTTACCTCTTTTCATCCATACAATTATTTGCCACTTATATTATTAAACTAGCACATAACTCAACTCTTAAGGTTATTCATATCAAGAGTGCCACACTTATATTTAGAGACATTTTTATGAGGTTTCTTTTAGAATATTTTTCACCCACCAAAGCATTGGTGCCTTCACCCACCAAAGCTTGGTTAAGGAACCACTAGTATACTTGTTATCCAAGTGTAATTGATCCTACTCTCCCAGTCCATGATCGTTCCGACATTGGAGAGCATCAAAGAAGTATGTTTTTTGGCTTGGGGTCCACCCTTCCTACATGGAACCTATTTTCAATGCTGTAGATTTTGTGATGATTGATTGAAGGTGAAGGTTGATTAGGGTTTCATTAGGGTAACTGTCATAGCAAGCCACACCATCATTGTCTCATTTTGTTATGGTGTCAGTAGCAAATGAGCTTTGCAATTTCCTTTCAATACCTTCTATACCAATGTTGGTTTTACACTTTTTTTGAAGGAATTAATCTCAAATTTCGGTTAGTTTCACTTGGATAAATTAACCATGTCTAAATGCAGTCACATGCATGGTTTTGGCATGGCTTTGGTTCAAATTCTTTGTAAGTTTTTCTCAGACGTTTTTGTTCTATTTTGATTTCATTTAAAGGCTTAATTCATCCTCACATCATCTTGAAATTACACTTTTACCAACACTCACTTGTTTTAGTTAAAGCTGAGTGTTTAGCATTTTCTAGTCGCAACATCAACGAGGCTATCAGTTTGACTCCATCCATTAGAGGAGGTTTATTTTTTTTGACAAATTCCCTCAAGATAAATTTATCAAAAACCTAACCCTAATGTTCTCATATTTAGTGGTTTTATTTATTTCTTCCCATGGCTTGTTGATGAGGACTAAATACTCCTTTTTCTCCAAGGAATATGGCAACTTAGCTCTATGTCCATCAGTTGAGACCTAATTCTTAATTTCTATCCTTATGATGAATTATTTTAGAAATTTTAAACAGTTATTGACTTGATTATTTTCATCGCACATATCTTTCCATTTGGATAATATGCGTGAATTCTTCTTGGAAGAATGTCTATGGTTTATTTTCCCTTAGTTTCAATTTTCTTGAACAACTATAGGTGATTATTAAACCCTTCAATCTCTATGAGGTCCTTTGTGCCATGACAACGTTCTAGCTTATCCTTGATTAGTTGTATTGTATGCTATGGTTTTTAACTTGGAAACAATGCCCTATAATCGCAACACACTGCTACTTCGTCTGTGTGTGGAAATTTTGTAAACATTATTAAGTGAAATTTCCATTTCTTATAATCTATTTACGTACCTATCCTATAGTTTGTTATTGAATGTATGAGACTTTCCCCTCTCTTCAAGGGTTGTTATTTCCATATTGTCATGTAATTATTTTTGTGCACAAATGAGAATTGTATGGTTGAGACTACAATTTGTAAATTTCAAAGCTTAGTGAAGACTTTCAACTGTGAGGTTAGATTCCTCTTTTTTAGAGAACTAATTTTTACCATTGAAGCACTCAATTTGGACAAGCGATAGCGAATTTTTGAATTTAAGCCCACAATATCACATTTGATCACGTCACCCCTAACAAGAAATAAGACACCCCTAGAAGCCTAAAAATACAAGTGTCCTCAAGCTCATTTGGGGATCAACAAGCATATTATTCTTCTATTCTTCATTGATTGTCACATTGTTTTATGGTTCGGACTTGGAAATTATAGGATCCAAAGCTAGGATGTGTTTTAGGGCATTGGTACATAGGAAATCTTTGGCTACAATCATAGGGTGGAAGGCCCATATGTGTAGTTGGAAGGTCTCAACCATGCACATACCTCTTACTCCATGCAGTTGAGCTCTAGGGTTTGATTTTGACATTTGACTGCACCTGGCAGTAGTTGATCAAAGGCACGACAAGTTGAATCTCATATGGATTGATATTGGGACCATATATATGAATGTTGTTGGGTTGATTTTGGTAGATAATTTTGTATTGAGCTCATTCTATTCACTGCTGAACATTTTATGACAATCTAATAAGAAGAATAATTTCAAAGGGTTTTCCCCATAATGGGTTTTCCTTTGTTTTTGACCAAATCTAGTGTCTCTTGTCGATGTGTTTATTGTCTTCTTTGAAATTGCATTTATTGTTCTATCTTCAATTACTTTTGATTGCAAATATTAATCATTTTTGAAAGATTTCTCATTGAATAATTTAATTGGGCTAAAGTAATTGAAGCAACATAGAACAATCTCAAATTTAGCATGGTATCATATATAAGGTGAAGGACAAGCCCAAAATAAGATAATAATTAAATAAATCATCTTTGGAAAGTTGAAGGAGCCTGTCTAATCAAGTCAATATCTATTCATCTTTCTTCAAGGAACATGAGAGGTTGAGTGACTCATCTAACTTTGTTGCATGGAAAATAAGGTTGGAGATCATAATTGATAATAATGATGTTTTGGAATCCATTCAAGGAGAAGTACCTGAGCCTCTAGAGAATTCTTTTGTTGCTACCAAGAACAAGAAAACTAAATGTGAGTTAAAATAAAAGTATATTATAGTTGATGTTTTACAAGATATTTTACTTCCATACGTTGCAAATTAGAGGAAGTCCAAGGACATGTATGCTAAGATAGATAGTATGTATGAAGTCAACAATCTGAATGAAATTATCTGCTTGAAAGATCAACTCAAAGATATAATGATGAACAAAGGAGAGTATGTGCAATCCTAAATTATGAGTATATCTCATCTTACAGATAAACTGCAAAGAGTTGGGGAGTTTATGCCTCATAGGGAATTGGTGATTGTAACTCTTAGCAGTCTCCCTTCCATTTGGGAAACCTTCATTACTGCTATAAGCAACAATAATACCTTCACTACAAGAAAAAGGGTCATTGGTGAGGGTCATGCCTCTGATGGACCTTTAATGTCCATCACCAATGTCGCATATGGTGACCATCCTTAAAAAAACATTGTTGTAAGTGTATATAATGATGGTCCTTTAAGGTTTGTCGTCAACGCCATTTTCAGTGACACTTTTGGTGAGGGTTGTTAAAGTCCTGTCACTAATTCTCTCTTTGGTGACATTTCTAGTGATGATATTTTATTGACCCTCGCCAATGCTATTTTTGGTTACTTGTGATGGTCAAAAAATGTTTGTCATCATTTGTAGAAATTCTGCAAATTCTCTACAAACCTAACTCTAAGACCATGTAGAAAATCTAACTGTAAATTAACCCAATAATGCAATATAACTAAAGAAAAATACTATAACCTACTTCTACTATCAATTTATGGAAGCTTAAATATTGAGTTGAATCAGAGTTGAACAATATAACTAAAATAAGAAGAATCAATGCACATGAAACAAAAAAAATACTTTGGGGAAAGCCTTAGCTAAAAAACCCCACTACCTTTATTATCATTCAAGGTGGAAATACATCAGAATTATACAAAGCCTTAGCTCTCATTACAATCTTCCTCGATGCTCACAGGCAATCAAATCTTCTCGCAAGCCTTTCTCTCTACCCTCCAAGCTGCTATTTCCTTGTGCAGTTCCTTTGGGATGATCTCCTTGAACCAGTGGAACACTGCTCTCACACATTACTCTAACACACTGTTAGAACTGCGCAATCCCCAAGGAACCTTACCTTGACTGCATGCATGAGTTTCCTTTATAGGAAAGCACATGCAATTGATAGTACACTATCCTTAACATTTAGCTCAACTCGGTCTTTCTCAGAATAGACATGCATGAGTCTTTGATGAGGGAATCTTTAGTTATCTATAGTACACTAGTTGAGTGCATGCATGCATCCATTGACTGATAACTCACAATTAGTTCCTCAAATAGTTTGGAACTAACTTAACTAGACTTAACTCGGTAAACTGAGTTAACTAATTATAACTCAAATATAACTCAATCTTATCTCCTTTATTAAGGGATAATCTCCTTAATTTAAGGGATAATTCTTGCATGACTACAGAAAGACTTCTAACTTGAATTTCTCTAACTAATAAATCCATAATGAATTAATTAATTATTTCCAAGAACCTGGTAGGACTAAATTCAATTTTAATTTAAAGACATATTAAAATTGTAATATTTTGGATTCTATTTTTATCATTTCTTGTTGCTATTTTCAACACTCCCTCTAAACAAGAAATGAATTCAACTCATTCCTGATCCTGAAGCTTTGGAATTTTCTGCATGTAACACTTCTATCTAGTGTTTTTTCTCCAGTACCTTGATAAACAAAAAAAAATGTCCAACCTGAATCAATATGATGCATCTATCATCAAAGTCTTTGACTATGATTGCCTTTATCAACTAAAAATTTTTCGCTTGTACTGACTCAACCTTTTTGTACTATTTCCAATCCTTCTCTACACTCCTCAGTACCTGACTAGTCTAGCCTTTATCACTTTGATCTCTTACTGCATCAATCTCATTGATTCTTCCCACTACTGTGTACTTTGGGCTCTCGTAGGAAGGTACAATCCATGAGATAAATCCTCTCAATGGACCCTTTCCAGTTTCAGCCTTCTTGGGACTATCACTTCACATCACCCCACCTCACACCTGGAGGTATGGCTACATTTGATCCCTATGCCCACTTCTCCAATTGTGGCTCCTTCACAATTGTTTGAGACTTCTTCTAGGGATACATGTTGAGAGGTAATTTACTCTCCCTCTCAACCACCAAGTCTCTAACATTTGCCTTGATCCTCAAGGGTTTGTATGCATTTTGAACCTCAAGAGCATACAGGTTCTTAACTAGTGAACTGATATGTTTCACCTGTCTCGTGGTGATGTGTTGAAGGAAAACCTTTCCCTTACTAAAGACAACATCGTAGCCTTTGCCCTCCAACATCGCAACTAATACCAAGTTCTTCCTCAGTCCAGGCACATACTTCACATCTCTCAAGGTGATAGGAGCTCCATGCTCCCATTAAAAACCAACCGTGCCCACTCCTGAAACATTATACCTTTCGTCGTCACCCATATCTATGCACATCTTGAGGTCTTTCTCCTCCAAGGCACTGAATAAACTTTTGTCACTGGTCATGTGGAATGAGCCTCCACTGTCAAGGTACCAACCACAACCCATCATTGATGACACCATATATGCGATGAGGGTGAAGTCCATTTCGAACTCAAAGGCTAATGCCTCACCTTCTAATCCTTTTGAAGGTCCCTTCTTAGACTTCTTCGATGGGAAATTAGTTGCATAATGTCACATCTCGTTACAATTGAATCATCTCACTCTAGACTTGTCACCCTTCTTCCTTCCATGAGAAGAATTGGATTTGGAAAGGGAATCCTTCCCCTTCCCTTTCCTTTCCTTACTCGCTAAGGCCATATTTTCTTCAACATCATCCTTGGATGAATAACCATCTCGAGTGCTCCTCTTGATATCCTCCTGCATTAGATCTGACCACGGTCGTTCCAAATCTAACAGTTTATCACTTCCATTCATAGAGTCCTGGTAGCTATTCCAGCTCTTTGGAAGGCCAAGGAGAGTGAGGCTCACCATATCATCATCGAAAGGAGTTATTCCCACACTACCAAGCTCATCTTTGCAATTGGTGAGCTTGTTTAGATATGTGGAAATAGTATCGTTCTTCTCCAACTAGATTCTTCAAAGCTTATCCTTGAATGCCAATTTCCTTTGGTCACTACTGTTCTGGTAGAGGTCATTCAATGTCTTCCACATTGAATATGGAGTATCCTTCCCATGGAGGCTCAAGACAATATAGTCTTGAACTCACTCAAGGATGATCTGTCTCGCCCTCGCCACACACTTCTTCCACTCAACCAACTCTTGTGATTTAGTTGAACCTAGCTTTAGGATTTCTTTATCAGTGAAATAATTCAACCCGATGTCTTCTAATACAACCTCCATGCCATATTTCCATGATATGTAATTCTAGCTACCTTCTAAGGCATACTCGAGTCTCAAGCCATAGAACATCATTAGCCAATCTTGAAGTATTTTAAGAATTCGATTTGCACCTGCAAACCCGAAGTTCAGACTTCAAATTATTTTCTTTGTATACTATTCATTGCTCTGATAAAATCAACTCTGATACCATGTAGAAATTCTGCAAATTCTCTACAAATCTCACTCTAAGACCATGTAGAAAATATGAATGTAGATTAACCTGATAATGCAATATAACTAAAGAAAAATACTATAATCTACTTATACTATCAATTTGCGGAAGCTTAAAGATCAAGATGAATCAGAGCTGAATAATATAACCAAAAGAAGAAGAATCAACACACATGAAACACATAAAATACTTTGGGGAAAGCCTCAGCTAAAAAACCCCACTATCTGTATTATCATACAAGGTGGAAATACATCATAATTATACAAATCCTTAGCTCTCACAGCTAGCCAGCTCTCAGTAAAATCCTCCTGGATGCTCACAGGCAATCAAATATTCTCACAATCCTTCCTATCCACCCTCTAAGCACCTATTTCCTTACGTAGTTCCTCTGGGATGATCTCCTTCACCCAGTGGAACACTGCTCTCACACACTGTCAGAACTATGAAATCCTCAAGGAACCTTACCTTGACTGCATGCATGGGTTTCCTTTATAGGAAATCACATGCAACTGATAGTACACTATCCTTGAGATTTAGCTAAATTGGGTCTTTCTCATAATAGACATGCATGAATTTCTGATGAGGGAATCTTTAGTTATCTAGAGTACACTAGTTGAGTGCATGCATGCATCAACTGATTTATAACTCACAATTAGTTTCTCAAATAGTTTGGAACTGATTTAACTGGACTTGGCTCATTAAGTTGAGTTAACTAATTACAACTCAAATATAACTCAATCTTATCTCCTTAATTAAGGGATAATCTCCTTAATTTAAGGGATAATTCTTGCATCATTGTAGAAAGACTTATAACCTGAATGTCTCCAACTAATTGATCCATAATGAATTAATTAATTATTTCAAAGCAGCAGATGAGACTAAATTCGATTTCAATACACAATTTTAATTAAAGGAGAAATGAAAATTGGAATATTCTAGATTCTATTTTTATCATTTGTTGTTATTTTCAACATCACTGATCATTCCAATGATTTTTTGATGACACAATGTGCATGATACTATATTTTTTGTTAGAAGATAACGATTTAAGACCATTTATGTGGAGCCATTTTCATTATCTCTGCAATACCATAGTGGTTATAGTTAGTCAATTTTTTAAGAAGTAATTAGTGTGCATAATTTCCCTCAAGTAATGAGAATATATTTTTCCTATGATTCAATACATGATTCATATTTATTAGGTTTATTATCTAACAAAATCCCTTTAGATAAAGTTCCACTAATGTGTGTAGGAACTATATTATTTAATACATAATCAATCTCTATCAATTCTATTAATGAGATATACGTAAAATTCCTTTACACTCTTGGAACACCTTAACATGCTTTGGCACACACTAACATTCCTTGGCACCTCACATGTCATGGAAGATATTTATACCTATAATATTTTTCCATGACTAGGACACCCAAGAACTTGTTGGGAGGACTTAGCATAGCATACCACTCTCCTAGCATGTGTTGGCATGCCTTGTAGTCCCTACCATTCCCTGGAACACTTTGGAATGCATTAACATACATTAGCACTTGGCACACATTGGCACTTGGGATGTATTTCAACCTATTATTAGTGTGCCTAGCATGCCCCTTTTGAAAAATATAAAATCTTGGCTTATTAACCCTCTTATGTGTTCATTTCCTTTCATTTTAGCTTGGTTCTTCCTTTTGTTTCCTTGAAAATCCTTAACACATATTGGAATACCTTGACACCCTACACATCCTAGCATGCCTTAGCATCTAGCATGTCTTGGCATGCCTTGTAAATATTTTGCACATGTTAACACACAAGTGAACTCCCTAGCACAGACTAGAACTTCTTGATATGTCGTGGTATTCCCTAGCATTCCTTACCAATGCTTAATAAAAATTGTCACTCCCTCCTTCACATGTTAGGTAGCACTCGTTCACACTCCATGGTAGATCCTCACATTCATTCACTTCTATGAATTTTGACCTAGTTCTACCCTGTGTTTTCCTAGTACTCCCTAACACTCCTTAGAATGCATTAGCACTCTTTGCCACACCTTTACACTGTTCGACATGGCCTACCACTTCATAACATGTGTATCATTCCCTAACACACATTGGCACTTGGCACGTGTTGGCGCTTGATAATTCTTACCATGTATAACATTCTTTGAGAGGTCTTGGTAGGATTTGGCATCGTTCAATATTAAATTTGTTTGAGATCAATTATTGGCATATAGTGTTGGTGTGCCTAGCATGCCCCTCTTGGAAAAGGTAAATTGATGACTTATTAACCCTCTTATGTATTCATTTCCTTGTAGTTTAACTTGTTTCTCCTTTTTTTATTGACAGTCCCTGGCACGCATTGTCACACCCTTGCACATCTTGGCATGCATTAACACTTGACACATCTTAGCATATTTGGCACTCCTTCGAACTATCTGACACATCTTACCATTCCCTAGTACACATTGGCGCACATGCCTTCACAACTACTGTTACATTTTTTCATGACTTGGGAACCTAATCAAGTCTTTAGCTAGTGCAGTTCATGTGGCATTGACCTCCTTCAGCCTCAACGACTTGACCAATTGCACCTACTACAGGTAGATTTTTCCCTTTTCACCTAATAACTACCTATAAGTCATATTAGGCCACTCATGTGGAAGCTCAAAGTGTCCCACTTAAGAGTTTAACAAGACAAGAATCACATCTAATCATGTTCATAAAACAACTAAGGAACATAGGTTACACATGAAATATTTCACATGTATGTCTAGTTTATATAAACAACAGAGCATTAAGTGAGAATTTGCAAGAACTGTAAGATGAACAAGACACACAAGATATAAGCCGACACAAGTTGAGTTCCCCAAAACTTTTACAGAACAATGTACAATACAAAATGCCCTGAAATAGTTTAATACATGAGCGTTCGGCTAAAGTGTTCCACATCTCATATAAAAATAATAGATAAAGGAAAAACAATGATATGCCCAGCACAAAGTCTCCCTTTGTCTAAAACTTTTGTGTTGAGCCACTTATCACAACTGTGGTCTTACCTCATATAGTCCTATAATGAATTTCTTTAAACACACTTCGTCCTTGGCACACTTGAATTCACTAACACTCCCTCGCACACACTCTTATTTGTTCATTTCCACGCATTTTAACCTAGTTCTCCCTTGGGATGTGTCAACACTTCCTAAAATCCTCAGCATGCATTTCCATTGCCTGGCATGTGTTAGGATATCTTTTCATTCCCTGGTGTGCCATAACCCTCCCTGAATATCATGCCCTCAAACCACAGGGACTTCATTAGAGGAGCAATACTATATCACATGCATTCATATTGAGGGATATATATTAAGGCAAAAGTTTCATAATATATTGGGGGATATATAGGGTGTAAAGGGTTTTTATATTGGTGGGTATAAAAAATGGAACTCAAGTTTAATGAAAAAATATAGAGTATAAAATTTTTTAATGAAAAAATGGATACCTACAATCCATGGTGAAAGTAGGGGTTTTTCAAATTTGGAGAATGTATTGGGTTCGCATTGGTAGGGGGTTAAATAATGTGATTTTTAGAGGTATTTTCCAATATGTATTCAAATTAGGGGTATTATTTAGTATTCTATGAATGAAAATGATATGTTAAAGGTTCATTTTGTGAAGCCCCCATGCCTCAAACTACCCTTACTTAATTTGCAACTTGGGAAGCCAACCACGTCCTCTTTTGACTACAAGAGCTTGACCAAGTTACGATTACTACAACTAGACTATGTTGTTGAATTGTGTAGCAAGGGAGGTACTCCAAAAGCCTAGTGATATGGGTTTGCGAGTTTTGTCAAAAAAGGATTTGTGGGAAAAGAACCCAAGCGAAGGGGTTTCGAACCCAAGATAGGGTTTAAAACCTAAAATAAAATTAAAAAGGAAAATTAATATTTCTGCAAGTCTAAATGAATAAAACTCGCAGGTTCTAGAGCATTCCTAAGAGGCCTAATGAGGAAAATATATTTAATAAGGCCTTAGCATGAAGGGAATAACATCAAAAGAGAGGGACCTCATTTGATTAAGGAGGTGAGGAGAGATGTGTTGAATTTCCATGACCTTGTATCTAGAATATAATCTTAAAATCTACGATGCTACCAAACCAGGAATATCGACTATACTATTTTACACAGAAAAATATAAACAACATTAAATCACAGATGCACAGAATATAGACAACATTTTACAATTTTTATCCCAACTTCATTATATTAAACAGTCTAGGGCTCCCATAGAAGAGATAATAGACCTCATACATCCACTAGTATAAGATACAAACTAAGGCTTGGTGTCATTCAATCGAAGACTAATATACCTTCAAAAAGATACTCTGACCATCTGGTTGATGAAGTTGACTCCTGTAGCTCCTCTCAGTCGTACCTTATATGTGCCCATCCTTCAGATCCCGAACTGTAGCTCCTGCCTTTATCAATGCTTCACATCCATCTGGCCACTAAATCTCGACTATCTAATTGGATCTCTAGTTGTTCCTTATTCCATCAAGGCCGTAACACATCGATACTACTTTAGAGTTGTTCACAACTCCACTTGCGAAAAACTCTCAACTACCCACTACTTCTCCTCAACTACTTAGGGACTTTAACCACCATGGTCTTGTTGCGCTGCACTGATGAAGACCAACATAGGGAATGGCGGGAAGCCACTTATCACTACAAGACTTTCATCTCCCACAATGAACACAGGCTATGAAGACTACCATCTTCTACTACAGATGTCCTTCTCCTCACACTAGTCTAGGGCTCCAAAAACTACTCCTAGTTGATTAGATCCTTGACCTCATAAACTGCCTCTCTTGCAACCACCTTTGTCCATCAAAGTGTTGCTCACCATGCTCTAACTTGGAAACTATCACACTATCCTCTAGTAGGCCATAAGTGCCCAATCATATCCACACTTTGTCTTCTCTCATGATACCCTCTAACAGTCCACGAGAGGCCAATTCCACATTGTAGTGTTTGCACCTAGTAAGGACATTCTGAAACCTAGCAAACCCTTACACATGGCTACCCACATACTTCACTAGTATACTGTTTTCTTCTTCAATAGAGTAGCTATTACACAAATTTTCACACCAATCATGTCCTCTCATAGGACACAATCCGGCCACCATCCATAGGAACACCTGTAACTACCCATGTTGCTTTCCCCTTATCCCTCGCTGGGCATGTCTTCTATCACCTTAGCTGCTTGGCATACTTCCAAATAGTCCATGTTGTCTCCTCCAAACAACTCCTAACTTTTCCTCAAGTTTCCTATCAAGCTGATCCAAGAACTTGTCAAACGCTTTGACCTAATATCAATCCAAAAACACTATTATACTGATGTTTTCACTTGTTCATAACTTTCCTAGTTAGGGAACTTATTGTAGTCATAAATCCACTTCAAATTCCCGAAAGAGGCCCTTAAATGGTTGTGACATACCTTAAGAAGGCTCCTAATTTTCCACACTACCTCTTTAGGGCATGGCCCACCCTTGATATCCCTTACGTAACTCCTAGTTGTGTGCTATGTATTATGGCCTACAACAACAACCCTCCTGTAGTACCAACCCCTTCAAATAATGCCCAAACACCCTCGAAAAATAGTATCCTTACCTTTGATGAACACAGCTTCACATCAAGCCTAATCGAACCTCAAAATAGCAACCTAGATAGCCCATATACATTCGACCCCGGCCTACTTACTTGGCCTCCCCTGTAGAATTTCGACCCTCTCCTCCACACTATCTCGACCTCCTATTTTGTTACAACTGGGGCTAGACGGTCTCCTCTCTCAAATGAGTCCTTCTGTTGAGAATATGTTTCAAAATGGATGCCTACAAAACATCAAATAACCCTTAATTTATAGCCAATAAAGGGGCTCCAATGAATTAGTGAAGAGACTCATCTATTGGCTAAATTTACTTCAAGCCTACATGACTTGAGAACCAATATTTATTTTCCAACTTCAAGAATTCATTTCTGCACATGTACAACTCAGAATTTGATGATTGTTGAAGTGTTGGACTACCCTTTTTGTCCTTTATCATATCATGTCATCACATGTAGAAATGTGCTTCTAGAATCGACTAAACATGATTGGGTGCAACACCCCAAGCTTGGTTTCTAAGCCTAGAAGCCTACTTATGGTAATTTGACATCCAACCCTTGAACCTTAGGGCTTCGAGTACCTCCGAAGATAGAAAAAGATCAACAATCCCTATTAGCGACGGAGGTACTTCTAAGAGTAGGAAGTAACCATCATCATCTGATGATGACACTTGCCCCTCTGGCGCCTATCATTGCAACATACCCTATAGATGAATCCAAAAATCATGATAGTTCCTTTTCCTCATTACACCTCAACCTAAAGATCCAAAATCTCCATAGGGATGCTCCTTGTAAGGCTAGACTCCCTCTGAGCCTACATGATCTCTACTCGCTGAGTCCTGAAAGCAGTCATCCTCCTAGATCGAATAAAACTCATGAAAGTCCCTCCAATATCAAATATGAAACATCATGATCTGATGAAGACTCTAGCCTAAAAATATGTAGTTCATCACATGGATCCATCTCAATAAAATTGATCTATTCCATGCCCAAGAAACGGTTGAGTTGTCCCAACAATCCATGAAAATTCAACTAAATTCCATGATCAACAATCTTCCCTACAACAAACTCTTGTTCACAAGCCTTACCACAAATCCACTAGAACTCCTAACCAATCTCGCTTACAAGCTAGTCATGACCACATCTCCATGTCTTCAGCTAAACCCTCTGCTCCATGATTTAGACACCGACAACTCCATCTGAGTTGCATTGTTCTACACACTTTGATTCATTGTCCTTCAAAGTAGCTTAGACACACTTTGATACCATGTTTAATTTCCATGACTTTAGATTTGGGATAGAATATTAAAATCATTGATGCTACCAAACCAAGAATCTCAACGATACTACTTTTCACAACAGAATATAAATAGTAGTAAATCATACATGCACATAATATAGACAATATTTTACAATTTTCAACCCAACTTCATTATATTAAGAAACATATAATACAATAGTTTAGGGATAACATATCAGGGATAATGGCCCGCATACATCCACTAGTACAAGATACAAACTGGGGCTCAACGTGAGTCCATCGATAGACAATCTACCCTCAACAAAATACTCTGACCATTTGGTTGATGAAGTTGACTCTCTTAGTTCCCCTCGATTGTACCATGTACCTACCTAGTCCTTCAGATCCCGATATGTAGCTCCTGCCTCTATCAATGTTACAAGTCCATTTGGCGACTAAATCTTGACTATCTAGTCGGCTCTCTAGTTTTTCCTTAGTCCATCAATGCCAGAACATGTCAAAACTCATGTCGTGATATTCATAGCTCCACTTATTAACAACTCTAAACTGCCCACTACTACTCCTCAACTACTCAAGGACTTCAGCCCACTATGGTCTTCCTACGCTACATTGATGAAGACCAACATAGGGTAGGGATGGTTGCCATCTATCATTGCAAAAGTTTCATCTCCCACAATGAACATGGGATAGGAGGACTAAATCATATTCTCTTGTAGATGTCCTTCTCCACACATAAGTCTCAACCTCAACAAACTGCTCCTAGTTGATCAGACCCTTAAACTCATCCACTGCCTCTCTTGTAACCACCTTTGTCCATCAAGGTGTTTCTCATCGAGCTCCAACTTGGACACTATCATGGTATCCTCTAGTAGACAATAAGTGCCAAATCACAACCACACTTGGTATTATCCCATGCTGCCCTCCAATAGCCAATGAGACACCAAGTTCATAATGTAGCATCTACACCTAGTTAGGGCATCCCCACATCTAGGAGACCCTTACACATGACGACCCATAGACTTCACAAATCCTACTTTTTCTTCTATAATAGAGAAGATATTACACAAATCTAGGGAACAATCATCTCCTCTCATAGGAAATAATCTAACGATGATCCAAGGGAACATCTGTAACTCTCCTTGCTGGTGTCCTATTGCCTCACATCTAATATTTGTGCTATCACCTTGGTTTCTTAGTATACTTCCCAACAGTCCACATGGGATAATTCAAATAGCTCCTAAGGTTTCCTCAAGCTTCCCATCAAGCTGATCCAAGCACTGGTTAAACTCTTTGATCCAACATCCCTTCAAAAAAACTGACATACTAATGTTTTCACTTTCTATTCATAACTGTCCTAGTTAGGGAAGTTATTGTAGCCCTAAATCCACATCACAATACTGAAACAAGCCCTTAAATGGCTATGACATACCTTAAGAAGGTTCTTCCTTCACCACACTTCGTCTTTAGGACATGGTCCACCCCTAATAACCCTTACACAACTACGGGTTGTGTGTGTTGGGTTGCCACCTAGCACAACAACCCTCCTATAGATCTAACCCCTCCAAACAATGTCCAAACACACTCCAACAATAGCATCCTTCTCTCTCATGAACTCGACCTCTCAATGAACCTACTCATCCACCAAAATAGTAACATGGATAGCCCGAGCACATTTTGCACTAGCCTCCTTACTTGACCTCCCCTGCAGACTTCAGACCCTCTCCTCCACATTGTATAAGCATCCTATTTTGTTGTAGCTGGGGCCAAATAGTCTTCTCTCTCCATCAATTTCTTCTATTGAGAATATGTTGCATAATGGATGCCTATAACACATCAAGTAACCATTTATTTATAGACAATAAAGGTGCTCCAATTAATTAGTGAAGAGACACAACTATTGGATAAATTTTACTTCAAGCCTACATGACTTGAAAACCAATATTTGTTTTCCAACTTCAAAAATTCATTCTTCCACTTCTAGCACTTAAAATTTGATGAGTCTTGAAGCATTGGATGATCCTTTTTGCCCTCTATTGCCTCATGTCATCACATGTAGAAATTTTCTTCCAGAATTGCCCCAAACATGATTGGATGCAAGGCATAGGGCTTGGGTTCTAAACCCACAATCTTACTTGTGGCTCTTTTACCTCCAATCCTTGAACACTAGGGCTTGGAGTACCTCGCAAGTACACAAAAATCAACAAAAGGGTACTGCATAAGCCTAGTGATATCAGTTTGCAATTTTCGTCACAAAATGGTTTGTGGGAAAATAACCCAAGCGAGGGTGATTTGGACCCAAGATAGGGTTTAAAATCTAAAAGAAAATTAAAAAGGAAAATTAATATTTCCCAAGGTCTAAGTCAATAAAACCCATAAGTTCTAAAGGTTTCCTAAGAGGCCTATCTAGGAAATCATATTTAACGAGGCCTTAGCATGAAGGCAAGAACATCAAGTGAGAAGGACCCCATTTGATCAAGGAGGTGAGTGATGTAGTTGTAAAGTAGGTCGAGCTAAAGGGTTGAGTAAGGGTTGATAAAGGGATGACATGATCATCCACCAAGAGAAAGATCATCAAGTAAGGGTTTACAAGAATGTCACATACCTTAATGGGTTCAAGATAGGAAGTAGGATGGCATACTGTTCATTCTCTTTTGGTAGATCGAGCTCAAGAGAGGTGGCTCATGAGAATTTGGGCATGTGATTTCAAAAGTGTTTCTTTCTAAAGGTCACATCAAATCATGAAATAGCAGAGAGCATGGAGACCCTGTATTGTGGTGGTTAGTAGGCCACAATTTCTATGATAAAGACCAACACAAATGGAGGAGATCCTTCACTAGAATTTAGGGCTAGAAAAAAAATAGTTGCAGGTGTAATATTGGCTAAGGTAATCGTAATTGCACACCTTGAAAAGTGTTGGTACACCCTAGCAGCTATGACATATTAGCATGTCACCTTGGCCTTTAACATTCCTTGACACTACTTAGCATCCCTTGCCACTCCCTCCTTAGAGCACCTTAAACTCACTAAAGGGGCTCTAATGAATTAGTGAAGAGACACATCTATCGGCTAAATTTACTTCAAGCCTACATGACTTGAAGAGAAATATTTATTTTCCAACTTCAAAAATTTATTTCTCCATGTGTACAACTTGGAATTCGATGATTCTTGAAGTGCTGGACTACCCTTTTTTCCCTTTATCAGCTCATGTCATCACATGTAGAAATGTGGTTCTATAATTTCTCAAACATGATTGGGTGCAACACCCCAAGCTTGGGTTCTAAGCCCAAAAGCCTACTTATGGTGCTTTGATGTCCAACCCTCAAACACTAGGGCATGGAGTACCTCCCAAGCTACACAAAAATCAACACTCCCTCTTAGCAATGGAGGTATTTCTAAGACTAGGAAGTAACCATCATCCTCCAATGATGACACTTGCCCCTTTGGCACCTATCATTGCAACATACCCTATAGATGAATCCATAAATTGTGATAGTGTCTCTGCCTCATTACATCTGAGCCTAAAGATCCCAAGCTTCCATAGGGATGCTACCTCTAAGGCTAGACTCCCTCTGAGCCTACATGATCTCTGTTGCCTAAGTCTTGAAGGCAGCCATCCTCTTGGATAAAATAAAACTTGTGCAAGTCCCTCCAATCTTAATATGCAACATCATGATCTGATGAAGGCTCTAGCCTAAAAATATGTAGTTCATCACATGAATCCATGTCGATAAACTTGATCCCTTCCATGCCCAAGAAAACCTCGAGTTGTCCCAACAATCCATGAAAATCCAACGAAAGTCCATGATCAACAATCTTCCCTAAAAAAAACTCTTGTTCATGAGGCTTACCACCAATCCACCAGAACTCCTAACCAATCTCACTTACAAGCTAGTCAAGACCACATCTCCATGTCTCTAGCTGAACCCTCTGCTCCATGATTTAGACACCCACAACTCCCTCTGAGTTGCATTGTTCTACACACTTTGATTCATTGTCCCTCAAAGTAGTTCAGATACGCTTTGATACCATGTTGAATTTCCATGACCTTGGATTTGGAATAGAATATTAAAATCAATGATGCTACCAAACCAAGAATCTCAATGATACTTCTTTTCACAATGGAATATAAATAGTAGTAAATCACACATGCACATAATATAGACAATATTTTACAATTTTCAACCTAAATTCATTATATTAAACAACATATAATACAATAGTTTAGGGATACCATACCAGGAATAATGGCCCTCATACATCCACTAGTACAAGATGCAAACTGGGGCTCGGTGTGAGTCCATCAACAAAAAATCTACTCTCAACAAAATACTCTGACCATTTGGTTGATGAAGTCGACTCTCTTAGCTCCCCTCGGTCGTACCACGTACCTACCTAGGCCTTTATATCCCGATCTATAGCTTTAGTGGTCCAAGTCCATTTAGCAACTAAATGTTGGCTATCTAGTCTGCTCTCTATCTTTTCCTTTGTCCATCAATGGCACAAAACATCGAAAATCTCTTTGATATTTTAATAGCTTCACTTATTAGCAACTCTCAACTTTCCACTACTACTCAACTACTCAGGGACTTTAGCCCACTATGGTCTTCCTGCACTACATTGATGAAGACCAACATAGGGCACGAAGGGATACCGCCTATCACTGCAAGATGTTTACCTCCCACAATGAACATGGGATATGAGGACAAACCCATATTTTCTTGTAGATGTCCTTCTCCACACACAAGTCTTGACCTCCACAAACAACTCCTAGTTGATCAGACACTTGAACTCATAAATTGCCTCTGTTACAACCACCTTTGTCCATCAAGGTGTTTCTCACTGGGCTCCAACTTGGACACTATCATGCTATCCTCCAGCAGACAATAAGTGGCCAATCACAACCACTCTTGGTCTTATCCAATGCTACCCTCCAATTCTCTATGAGATACCAAGTCCACTTTGTAGCATCTACATCTAGTTAGGGCATCCCCACACCTAGGAGACACTTACACATAGCTACCCATAGACTTCACAAATCATACATTTCCTTCCCTAGTAGCTGATCTATTTTACAAATCTGGGAAGCAATCATGTCCTCTCCTAGGAAAAAATATAACCACGGTCCAAGGGAACATCTATAACTCTCCTTGCTGGTGTCGTATTGCCTCACATTTGATGTGCCTGCTATCACATTGGTTTCATAGTAGACTTCCCAAAAACCCACATCGGCTAGTTCAAATAGCTCCTAAGGTTTCCTCAAGCTTCCCATCAAGCTAATCCAAGCACTGGTTAAACTATTTGACCCAACATCCCTTCGAAAACACTAATGTACTGATGTTTTCACTTTCTATTCATAACTGTCCCATTTAGGGAAGTTACTGTAGCCCTAAATCCACATCAAAATACTGAAACAAGCCCTTAAATAGTTGCAACATGCCTTAAGAAGGCTCCTCCTTCACCACGCTTCCTCTTTAGGGCATGGTCCACCTTTAACAACCCTCACGCAACTACCGGTTGTGTGTGATGGGTTGCAACCTAGCACAACAACCCTCCTATAGAACCGACCCCTCCAAACAATGACCAAACACCCTCCAACAGCTTCCTTTCCTCTCTTTAGCTTGGCATCATAGTGAGCCTACTCATCCCTGAAAATAGTAACATGGACAGCCCAAGCACATTCTACACTAGCCTCCTTAATCGACCTCCCCTGCAAACTTCAAACCCTCTCCTCCACATTGTATAGGAATCCTCTTTTATTGCAATTGGGGCTAGCTAGTCTCCTCTATGGATCAAGTGTTTCTGTTGAGAATATGTTGCATAATGGATTCCTATAACACATCAAGTAACCCTTTATTTATAGAAAATAAAGGGGCTCCAATGAATTAATGAATAGACACAACTATTAGATAAATTTTACTTCAAGATTACATGACTTGAAAACCAATAATTATTTTCCAACTTCAAAAAATCATTTCTCCACTTCTACCAATAAAAATTCAATGATTCTTGAAGCATTGGATTATCCTTTCTACCTCCTATCACCTCATGTTGAAATGTGGTTCCAGAATTTCCCCAAACACGATTGGGTGCAAGGCCTCGGGCTTGGGTTCTAAGCCCACAATCTTACTTGTGGCTCTTTGACCTCCAACCCTGGAACACTAAGGCTTGGAGTACCTCCCAGGTACAAAAAAATCAACAAAAGGGTACTCCATAAGCCTAGTGATATGGGTTTGTGATTTTGGTCACAAAAGGGTTTATGGGAAGATAACCCTGCGAAGGTGCTTTGGACCCAAGATAGAATTTAAAATCTAAAAGACAATTAAAAAGGAAAATTAATATTTCCTATGGTCTAAGTGGATAAAACCAATAGGTTATAGAGGTTTCCTAAGAGGCCTATCTAGGAAAATATATTTAAGGAGGCCTTAGCATGAAGGCAAGAACATCAAGTGAGAAGGACCTCATTTGATCAAGGAGGTGAGGAGTGATGGATTCGTAAAGTAGGTCGAGTTAAAGGGCTGAGTAAGGGTTGATAAAGGGATTCCATGATCATCCACCAAGAGGAAAATCATCATGTGAGGGTTCAAATGAATGTCACATACCTTAATGGGCTCAATATAGAAAGTAGGAAGGCATACTGTTGGTTCTATTTTGGTAGATCGAGCTCAGGAGAGGTACCTCATGAGAATTTGGGCATGTGATTCCAATAGTGTTTCTTTCTGAAGGCCACATCAAATCATGAAATAGAAGAGAGTGTGGAGACCATGTATTGTGGTGGTTAGTAGGGTGCAATTTCTATGATAAATATCAATACAAATGGAGGAGGTCCTTCACTAGAATTTAGGGCAAGAAAAGAATTAGATGCAGGTATAATATTGACAAAGGTAATCATTTACGGGACATAGAGAACTACTGTTCAGTTCAATATTTAGTCAAATAAATGCCCAAAATCTATGCATCCATATGAGCTAGGCCAACTCTCTTATAGAGGAAAGAGTTGTTTCTTTTTCTATGGGTGGATAGTGTTTTTTCTAAAGTAATTAGAACAAAAGTATAATTCCCTAGTTAAGGTGGTTTCCTCGAATGTCCTATCCATAAGGTATGCCCTTAAGACTATGAAAAGTATGCGTAGAAGAAGAGGGTTCATGACGCTTAGAGTGAGTTTTATCTCTAAAAGGTAGACCAAAACTCTGGAAAATGGTTTGCAGAAGTATGTGTGGAGATAGAAGATCCAAAGGAGGGTGGAACATAAGTAGAATATTGGGCAAAGGAAATGTGCCATATGAGGAATGGATTGACATGAAGGGGAGTTGAATTTTGTGGATTTTCCATTGAGCTTTGGATAGATATCTAAAGCAACCTGTAAACAGTTAGTGAATGGATTGCTAGTGGATTATTTGTGACCCTAGTTCAGTCATCTACATATTGTTAGAATGATGATTAGAGGAGTAGTTCGAACTTGTTCATAGATTTGACAAGAAATAAATTTATACACAATAATAGTGAATTTTAGAGGACTCAAACCACTATTACGTGAAATATTTGAAGATCCCTAGATGAGGGAAATGTTGTGGGCACTATAACAGTAAAAGAATTGACCATGGTTCAGAAAATTGATGGAAGTCCAATTATAGTTTTAGGGTTGTTTGGTGGCTCTCAAAGAAGAGCACTAAGTTCTATACTTCTGAAGGACAATATGACTGGTAGAGGAGAATCCATATCAAGCCTAAGGACATGAAAATTTTCAAGGACTAAAATAGTAGTCAAGCGAGCTAGCAAAGTAGCCCTAGTTCACTCTATTGTAGAGGATCGAGTTAGTGAGAAGAAGGGAAAACTCCATAGCCCTAGAATTTTCATCTTGGAGGAACATTATGGAAAAAGTGGGTAGGGCAAAGAGTTTTTCACAAACATATTTGTGAATAGTTAGTCAAAGACCCTAGTTTTTGCAGAACTAGAAGGAAAAAGGAGGTATCTAAAGGGAAAATTTTGCTGAGCCGATTTTAGTAACCTAAAGGAGTTGAGTTCATCGATAGAGATAGATTGAGGAGTTACAAAATGGAATGCAAGAGGACCTGTCGAATGTGTTTAGGACATGTGGACCGAAAGGGCTGTGTGTGGCCACCATCAGCAAGTAGGTGAGGCGTTGTCTTGTTCAAGGTAGATTGGTTGTATAAGGACTAACACTAAGTCCTCATTGTATTCTTTGTAGTAATGTGATTTGAAAGGGCCATGGTTCCTGGTATGAGAGCTCTAGCCTATTTTATTATATTTTCTAATATAATGAAGAAGGGTTTGAAAAAGATAAAAATTGTCATGTGCATTAGGTGATTCCCTGTGTGTCAATATTTCGTTGTGCAAAGTAGATGTGTTGTGGCACTTGAGTGTGTTTGCATAAAATATTCTATGACCAAATCCAAATTCTCATGTTTCATGGAAATTCAACAGATGCCTTGTTCACCTAATAATTACATGCAACTCATCTTATGATACTCATGCCCAATATCAACTCATCTCACTTAACAACTTATCAATACAATGCTCATAACACCCAACCATCGTCCTATATGGTGTGTGGTAAGTTCCAACATCCCCTACATTCCTTTGCATGCTTTGACATACCTAACACACTATAGCACTTCCTGAAATACCTTATTAGTTTAACATACCTTAGCACTGCCTAACATATAACCTTATCAGTCCCTCCTTAACACACCTAGAACTCATTGAAACTCCCTCTCACATACTCTTATTCGTTCATTTCCATGCATTTTTACCTAGCTCTTCCTTATGTTTCCCTAACACTTCTAACATTCCCTAGAATGCATTGGGACACCCTAGCACCTAACACATCTTGGCATATTTCCCTAGCACTCTACCATTCCTTGGAACTACTTAGCATACCTTGTCACTCTCTTCTTAGCACACCTTTTCACTCTCTTCTAAGCACACCTAGAGATTTCCAACACTCCCGATCACAAACTCTTATTCATTCATTTCCATGCATTTTTACCTACTTCTCCCTTGTGTTTTCCTAGCACTCCTTAGCACTCCTTGACTTGCGTTGGTACACCCTAGCACCTATGACATATTGGCATGTTCCATTAGCCTTTAGCATGCCTTAACACTACTTAGCATCCCTTACCACTCCCTCGTTAGCACACCTAAAACTCACAAAAAATTCTAATCACAAACTCTTATTTTGTCATTCCCATGCATTTTTACATAGTTCTCCCTTGTGTTTCCCTTGCACTCCCAGCTAACACTTCCTTGCACGCATTTTTACATCTTGGATACATTCTTCCCTAGCACTCTAGCATTCCTTCACATTGCCAAGCATGCCTTGTCACTCCTCCTTAGTAGAATTGGAACTTCTTGACACTCCTTATCACAAAATATTATTCATTCATTTCCATGCATTATGAGCTATTTCTCCCTTCTATTTCTCTAGCACTCCCCAACACTCCCTACCACACATTGACACACCCTGGCACTTGGAACTTCTTAGCATCATACCTAACACTCTATCATGCCTTAGCACTACCTAGCTTACCTTGGAATTCCCTCCTTGGCACACCTATAACTTTCTAACACTCTCTATCAATTCATTTATTTCCATGCAATTGAAACTAGTCCTTCCTTGTGTTTCCCTGGTAATCCCTAACATGCTTTGGTGCCATATCCTAAAACCTAACACATCTTGGCATGACTTAGCACTTATCATGTCTTGGCATGCATAACATGGCTTGGAACTTTGTAGCATGTGTTAGGATTTCCTGGCATTCCCTTCACACCTTGGCACACCTTAGCTGTCATGTCCTCATGGATATCCTTAATTTTTTTGAGACTTCGGAACCCAACCAAGTCATTGAAAAATAGTGTTGTTACGAGCCCAAAGTCTCCCTTTCTTTGAAACTGCTTTGTTCATCCCCTATCACAATCGTAGGATTTCCTCCTTCAAATCCTATTCTAAAATTATCGTAATGCACTTCATCCATGGGGCACTGCAGAATTCACTGACATGCCTTGGCATAATCTCTTACTCGTTCATTTCCATGCACTTTGACCTAGTTCTCCTTTTTGATTCCCTGACACTCTCAAACAATCATAGGCATGCATTGGCACTATCTAGAATATTTTATCCCAATTTTTCTTTCCTTTGCATGCCCTAGAACTCCTTAGCTATCATTCCCTCATAACTGTTGAAAATAATACTGAGAGGGGGGGTGAATCAGTATTATTTAGTCCTTTTAACAATTCTTCCTTATTTATACTTTGAATTATTTTTGCATATCAGTACCATAAAATAATAAGCATGAACAAGAAAAACAGAGTCACATCAAAGAACACCAGATATAAGGTGGAAACTCAATGTGGGTGAAAACCACCTGCTGCAATATGTCTCTATCTTCTTTCAAATTAGAAACTCCTTTTACAATGGTCTTGTACTAGTGCAGTCCTTTACCAGTATGCAGGCTGCAACTTGCAGAGAGCTACAACTTTCTCTCGTTTTCCAGTCTCTCCTGGAAGGGTGCTACAACCCCCTACTTCTTTTCTTTCAAGGACCACTTTTCATAAATTTTCAAACTGGATCCATAAA